>JACEIK010002110.1:140444-153618 GCA_018107945.1 Datura stramonium | reverse complement strand
TAGAAATAGATTCGGGTTATTAGGAATTCTAACGGTCATAAGTCGGAATTCTAACGGTCATAAGTCGGCCGACTTAATCAGGCCTCCACAAGCCCAACACTTCCTTCCCTAGAGCTGTATAGCGTTACCTTCTTCTTTTGGTTGTAGCCTTTTAGGTATTTAGATTTTGGGCAAGCAACTTTTGGATTGAGAGTTGTAATGCATTTGTACAAAAGCGTCGAGAATGCTATTCTTTTTGGAGTCAAATAGAGCTGCATGTGAACTTCACCCCACTATAAAACATTTTCCCTTTGCAAAAGGTGCTCCCAAACAGAAGTGTGGGTTAAAGGAGCATGGATATATGCCATTAATTAGCAATATACAGCATTCCATTCGTTGCTGCAGTTTGAATCGGAACAAATTACGAACCAGTCAAATCAAAATTGAAAAGAAAATGCAGGTATTATGGAAACACTATCATCAACTAGTGTGGTGTGATGGATAAGATCTTTTCACCCTTAACCAACGTCTCAGATTCTCAAGTTCCAGCTCTAGAAGTGGAGAAACTCCAATAAAGAGCGTTTCATCCTTAGTAAATTCTACATTGCCACGAATCAGGATTAGTCAAGCTATTAAGTTTGGAATACCTAGCTTTATTAGCATGTAACACCAAAGCAAGTTTCTCTTTTGGCACCACAAGACCTAGTTGGTAGCCTATTTGAGTTTAAGCCTTTCTTTGCAGAGCTCAACACCTCAACCCGCTTTACAGACCTCGTGCCACACTCTTAAAAGAAGTAAAGGACAATTACTCAGTTTACTGCAGGCTTCAATTTGCTTCTTTTTAGTCAGATCATGAACCTTTTCTTACCTAACAATGCCCGCTTATGAACTGTCTAAACAACGTCCGCCTCCAAGTGAGAGCCAGCAATAGCTTCCAGATATGGAAATGGTGCATGTCCATGGCAGAAAAGTGCACCGATATGCGCCAACTCAAATCCATCCACGCTATTTACATTACCCTCGGTCTTCACCGCAACACTTACGCCGTAAGCAAGCTCCTCGATTTTTCTGCGCTCTCAAATTCCGGCGACCTTTCCTATGCCTCGAGGATCTTCGCGCAAGTTCAAACTCCCAATTCTTTCCTCTACAACGCTCTTATCCGGGCGTACTCTCGCAGCCCCCAACCCCAATTTTCCCTCCATTACTTCAATCTCATGTTTCAAACCAATAACGCTGCGGCTCCCGATAGCTTCACATTTCCCTTCCTCCTCATCGCTTGCGCTAACGGTCCTTTGGAAGTGGAGGGTAAGCAAATACACAGTTTGGTAATCAAGAATTCTTTTTCCGTGTCAAACGCGCATGTACAGACTGCATTAATTCGGTTTTACACGAACTGCAAAGCATTGGATGATGCTCGTAACGTGTTCGATGAAATTACTGACATTGATGCTATTCAATGTAATGTTCTTATGAATGGGCACCTTCAATGCGGATTAGCCAAGGAGTCGTTGAATATTTTTCAAGATATGCTGGGGCGTGGGGTTAGCCCGGATGAGTACTGTGTGACCACAGCACTTGCGGCCTGCGCTCATTTAGGTGCTCTTGAGCAAGGCAAATGGATTCATGAGCATGTTACGAAGAGTGAGTGGCTCGAATCTGATGTTTTTATCGGCTCTGCTCTTGTTGATATGTATGCTAAGTGTGGGTGTATTCACATGGCTTCTGAGGTATTTGAGAGCATGCCTACTAGGAATAAGCATTCATGGGCAACAATGATTCGAGGCTTCGCTGTCCATGGTCGTCCTGAGCTAGCAATAAGCTGTTTGGAGAGGATGCAGGTGGTTGATGGGCTTAAGCCTGATGGTGTTGTCATTCTTGCAGTTTTAGCTGCATGTGCACATGCAGGGCTTCAGAAAGAAGGCCAATTTTTGTTAGATGAGATGGAATCTTTATATGGTGTGGCACCGGAACATGAGCACTTCAGCTGTGTAGTGGACTTGTTATGCAGGGCTGGGCGATTGGATGACGCACTTAAGCTTATTAGAAGGATGCCAATGAAACCGCGGGCCTCAGTTTGGGGCGCATTGTTGAGTGGTTGCCGAAATCACAATAACGTGAATCTTGCAGAACTTGCTGTCAAAGAGATTTTGTTAGTAGAAGATGGCAATGAAGCTGAAGAAGATTCTGCTTATGTTCAGCTATCAAATATATATTTGGCAGCTCGACAATGTGATGATGCACGTCGAATCAGGAGGATGATTGGTGACAGAGGGCTCAGGAAGACACCTGGTTATAGTGCAGTTGAGATTGATGGGATGGTTAATGAGTTTGTATCTAGAGATGTTTCCCATCCATGTCTAGCTGAGATTCATGAGGTGCTTGATCTAATATATCTAAATCCCGATTTCAGCAACCCAATATAGCATGAGCAAGTTTACTTGTGTGTCACGATGCATATCATGAATTTAGGACAGCATATTGTTGTATGGGGCATTCAACTGTTATTTGAAGATCAAGTGACCAGCAACCAAGTTTTCTAGATGGAAGCAGACTTAAAGACCTACAGTATCAAGCTAAATTTGCCATGAGGTGTATCCTCAGCACCATGAGATCCTGGTCCAGCCTCTTCTGTTTCTCAAATTCTCCGAGCAAAGGCATGAATCCGACAGGATACTACTGCCCAGCAGTTGTTTTCTCACTGAGCATTAGAAAGCATGGAACTTGGGGCAAGCAAGTAAACAAATATGGATTGTTGGAAACTTCTAATGTTATTTTGCTGCACTAATCAATGTACTAGTTCTCAACCCAAATTTGCATTGTTCTAGCGTCACCATTTACTTATCTAGTTTAGACGAAACAGGTGATTTCAATTTTTAAATTCTACACCAATTCACAATTTTGCATTGTGCCTTTATCTCAATGTTAAAATAGAGACAGTAGTTTGGTTCGAGAGCACCAAAAGTGCTCCGATGTGCAAATATGAAAAGCTATAAATGCATCGTTTAAATGTAAAGGACTATTTTAGGTTTTTTCTCTCCTAACAAAAGTAAAAAGAATAAATAAGTGATTTCTTTTGTTCGTTTAAATTAAGAGTCACCTGACATTTGTGCCTGTGGAGATCAACAAAATACTCAATAAGATAGTCAAGTTAGTTGGTTCAGACATCACTGTCATAAAAAATTGTATTTTGAATTGAACGAAATAAGATTTGTTGTCCTTTTACAATTTGAATAGAAGAAAAATTCAGATCTCTTATGTGATCACTCATACTTAAAAATGAAGATCTCTTATAAAAGGCCATGAAATAAAAAAAAAAGTAATTTAAAAAGCTAAAAAGCAATTAGTTAGAAGTGATTTGTAATTATCCATAAATTTTGTTTCAAAAATTTGAAATAATATACGAAAATTATTTCAAAAAAAGTGTTTGCTTATCTAATTGGCTCATTACTTCACCTTCAAATTTGAGTTGTGAAATCTAAAATTTTGAAAAAATAGATTTTAAAATTTTTTCAAAATTTCACTCATAAAACATTAATTATGTTTTCATATCAAAACCCGATTTAAACTGTTTAAATACACTTTTTCAAGTACAATTTTTTTTAAAAAAATATTAACCCAAACTTCTGGTTGATTGACGTATGCGAATTTTCTTTCAATGACTACATTTCATTGGTCGGTGCTACAAAGAGCCACAAGTAAACAAAATGTCAAAATTTATAGGCTAGAATTGCCCATCCCTAATTGACTCACTCATACGTGTGATGTGATGGTCAACTCTGACTCCTAATTCACTTCCCACCCCAATCATTTTGTTCTTTCAATTATTTTGCTTTTGACTATAAACTCATTTGGAACATTACAATTTATTGATGAAAATATAAATAATAATAACGAAGAAACATAAATACTTCTTCATTGTGAGGTACAAAGTTGTAAAAACGTGTGACAATAATGGTTTGATGGATAATTTTGTGGTAAGTACTAGGCTAAATCGCGAGTGCGGAATTAAAACGTTTTTCTTCTTTCTTTTGACCTTCGATGTAATTTTATTTTAATTGAAAAATAAAAGGTCATACACTTGAATATATACTATTGTATTACAATATAATATTATTTCATATTAATAAATCTCAAACAGAAGAAGATGGGAATGTTCTTGGGACATGATTAACCTTTGTGGTCCCTAGTATTATAAATCCCATTTTCCTTTGACCACTTATGACTTTGAACCAACAAATAGAATAAACAATAGTCCTACTAATTAAAGAAGACCACTGAATTTAATTTTTCCATTTAAAATAAGTGAAACATTCTTGAACTTGTAATTATATGGAATATGAAAGGTATTAACTGACATAACCATCTATATTTAGAGGTTATATATTTTATTTTAAAGAATTTCATATAAAATGATAGTAAAGGTAGAAGAAAAACAAGAAAAGATGTCCTTTATATTTGGAGGATCCTATCAAAAAGCTTAAATCATTTTCAAAGAATACACCTGCAAAGTTTGTTAAAACTTTTTGGCATTGAGGGTGTTGGCCCTTTATTGCCTCTATGAGTCGCTGTCTTGCAGGAAAATTGATTTGTGTACTATTTGTATTATAAAGTGGTTGGGCAGTATATGAGAAAAAAAAATTTAATAATTCTTATATTAAATTGAAAAAGTGAGATATTTAATCCCACAAAATATTCTGAGATATTCCATCACTGTACCAACCGATCCCTTTATTTCTGAAAACTTTAAAATGAACTTAAAAGTAAGTGGGATTCTTTTAAAAAGAGAAGTCCATTCCCTTGCTCCTTTTCTACTTCCCACTTTTTAAAATTAATTTATGTTGAATTTTCTTTTTACTTTTTTTTTCATGTTTACCTTTTGGTGGTTCAGCAGTTACAAAATTATGAATGAAATATATCCCAAATATATTGACAAAAAAAGAGAAGATATCCCAAATATGCAGAAAATGAGAGAAATGAAGATGCCAAATGAATTTATTATTTATCCTTTTTAGCCGATATATATAAATTATCTACTATATGTAGCATATTTACATTACACTTTTGTCGAAAAATTTTAATTTAAGAGTCCCATTTTTGTTCAAAATCAACCTTATCCAAATTGTGTTAATTCTTGTCTCGTTATCGAGTTATATAAGTATAAAATTTTGAATAAGTAATATCATGTTATTTGTGTATAAAATTAATAAGGTATTTAATTTACAATTTAGAAATCCGCGTAACTAATGCAAGAATAAGTTATGATGAAAATTTATATATTATTTTATGCAGGATAAAAAGTAGAATAATCAATACATAAATAATTAAACCATGCATAACGAATCCCTAAAAATATATCTACTCTCTCTTCATAACTAGTTCATGTATTACTCATACTTGTATAACTTTAATCAGCTACAAAACAACCCTTTAATTCTTTTTTAGAAAAACATATCAGACGACTAAAGATGTATAGTTCTCCTGTCTCAATCTATGTGACATTTTTTTTTTTTAAAATTAATTTCAAAAAAGTCTCAAAGAGAATAACATATTTTTTTATTTGATAAATATTTTATGATACTATTAATATTTTACTCATATTAAATTTTTTCTATTTAGAAAAATATAATAATTTTTAAGTTTTGTGTTTCATTAAATTAAATCACATAAATTATGACGAAGGGGGAGTATTAACAAAATGTCAAATTACAAGCCTCGAGTTGAGGACCTCATATTATTTTTTTTAGAAAAAACAAATGGAACGTGATGATCGACAAAAAGACACTAGGATCTTTATAACATACCAGTGACAGGGATAAAACAGCACCAATCCTTAAAGATTACTCTCCTAAGCCCCTTTCCACGTCCCTTTTCCAGTTTCCTTTTGTCTCTCACTTTCTCTGATGTATATTCCAGAATCCAAGATTACCCTACATCAGCGACCCCCTCGTGGATTTGTTATAACAAATGGTCCACAAATTAAATACAATAGTAACCACTCCATTTGCAGTACCAATAATAGTAGGAGGAGTAATATTTTTTTTCTCGGTGGCGGTTTCAAGCAGCCTTTTTCCCTGTTCTCGTGACTCCATGTGTTTGTAGCTTAAAGCCTTGGCAAGATTCTCAAAGATTTTGCAATAATAATACGGTGGAGTTTTCAGTCTTCCCTTATTATTTTTCTCCTATTCCTTTATCCGCACGGGATTCTTGAATCTGTGGGTATCTTTTTCTTGTTTCAGACTCCTTTTTCCCTGTTTTCATTAAAAAGAAAAAGGACTCTTTTTTCCCATTTCTTGTTTTCTGTTGCATTTACGAATTAGTGGGCATACATATGTATTTAATCTGTTTTAATTCCGTAGTGTTTGTTTGTTTAGAATGAGAAGTGGGGTTGAGAAAAGCACAAATCTTGGAGCTTTTTCTCAGTCAGATAAGAAGAAAGAGAAGGAGAAGAAAAAGAAGATGAAGAAGGAGAAGGAGGAGGGCAGTGTCGGGAAGAAGATAACGATTGGTGTTTGTGTAATGGAAAAGAAGGTGAAATGCAGCTTCGAGGTTCTGTTCTATGTTTTGGTTGCAATTGCAGAACATGCACCAATACTAGTGTATTTTACTTTTTAGCTTCCCAGCAGATATTAACCAACACTTGTTCAATGAAATTTAGGTCTTTTCAGCGCCAATGGGACAGATTCTTGAAAGACTCCAGTGTTTTGGTGAATTTGAGGTATTCATCTTCTATCCAACACTCCGCTATCTTTTCATTAAACCAAGTCGCTCCTATGGTCTCCTAAAAAGTATGTCTCTCGGAAATATTCCACTAAAACAATGAACTAATTTTGCAGAGTGTATTTTCTAACTCGTTATTAAGATTATATTATCTTTGCTTGCAGGTTGTGTACTTTGGGGACAAAGCTATTCTTGAGGATCCAATTGAAAGGTAGCAATCCCGGAAGCAACAATGACATCCACTGCTACCTCGTTTTCTTGAACTGAGTTTTACATCTTTTCCATGAGAAATTGTGTCTGCAATAAGCTGCTATTAAGTTGCAACCTTTCTGTCTTCCTTCCGCAGTATATACTATATACTATGCATCATGTTAATTTAGTGTACTATGTCATGGTGGCAGCTGGCCGTTATGCGACTGCTTGATTGCCTTCTACTCCAGTGGATACCCTTTGAAGAAGGCAGAAGCGTATGCTTCATTAAGAAAGTAAGTTCCATCCATCATTTGTACTATGTAGTGTCAATTTCAGGCCTGGTCGCTTTCGCTGTTGTGGCATTCTGCGTCCTCTGAATACCTATTTTGACAAGCATAAATGATCTGTTGGCTGACATCGCCAAAGTAACTGCTAGCACTAGAGATTGTAAGAGTCCTGGAAATTTGATTTGCTTATGCAAAACTTAGGTAAATTTGAGGATTTTCTTTAGCATGCTTGTAACAATGGTGCTATAGTCCAGCCTATGTCTATAGCCATATAAAATCACAAGACTTGTCTGTCTGAACATGTATAAACAATAAGCTTAAGGTTTTTGATGTCATTGATTTGTCAGTTTCATTCTCCTTTTAATCTTTTTGCTCCTCAAATTTGATAGCAACATATACTATGCTTCAGTGTAAAATCTTTTGATTGTGATTGATTCTTTTGGCAAGCTATAAATGATTGGCTGGCAGATCTGAGGCATTCTTAAGGAGTTCAAGGATAGTAAATAATGCAGGATAGACTTATCGAAAGTTTAAAAAAAATAAAAGTAAAAGTCGTGAGCCATTTGCTTTTATCTGTGTTATTCTTTTTTTATTCCTCATTATCTCCATCTTCCTTTCCCACTGAATGATGCTCCAGTCTGTCTCTGTCCTGGGGTTTTCCGGAAATTATTGTTGAATTTTTTGACAGTCTTTCCTCCTCAGCTGATGTTTTGGTATATGTAATAATGCAAGAACTGTCAAGTCATATTACTTTTGTCTAGACAAGGTCCAAAGACCAAGAAGATCTGATACTGTTGAGTTGTGAAGCTCCAAGGATAAATATCTCTTGTAATGATGAGAGTTTGGCATCTTAACAGAATCTTCTTTTTGAACAAAATTATTTTGTTCTTCCCTGTAAATGTCAGAAAGAAATATCTAAATATCTAACACAATTATATAAACCTTGCCATCACAGTGCACAACTTATGATGCGATATTATCTCCTTTGTCTTAGGCCTTTCCTTGTGAATGAATTGGAACCACAATACCTTCTTCATGATCGGAGGAAAGTATATGAGGTATGTATCAGTTTTTGGTTATTTTTTTCCATTCAGGGGAAGCAGAAAAGCACTTATGAATTTGTTTATTTTTTGATATGGAGCGTTCTTCCAGCTCTTTAGAAAATCTCCTTCGGGTATTTAGCCTTTACTCGGATATATTTGTTTTAATTGTTGGTTGCTTTCAGTGGTGTTTGTAATGGCTGAGGTCTGATGCCGTAGTTTCCATTTGCGGCTCATTCTGTTTTCTTAATGCTGAGAATTATACTTCCAACATGTCTTTTAGAATATTTATTATTAGGTCGTAGATCGTCTGAAACAACAGCTACTATTACGTCTCAGTCCCAAACAATTTGTGGTTAGCAATATGAATCCTTACTGACCATGTTTCTCCATTTAAATTATCTCAGTCCAACATTATACACAAAAACAAACAAACAATTAGGAAGTACCCAAGTTCTCTATATTCTCGATAGGTATGAAAATCTTAGTTAGGGCTAAGAAGCTCCTACAACGCATAAGACCTCAAGTACATGTACTAACATGACTAAAACATATTCCCAACTAATGTGTATCGCCTATATCGGTTTAAACTATTACCTTGGTATCTTTCCCTCTCTTCCATGTCATTTAAGTTGATATTGGTTTCGCCTTGTTCATCCAGCATATACTATACTTTTACCGACATAGTGGCCAAAAAAAAATATTAGAGTTGGAAGTTCTTATAGTCTTGCATACATAGGGTATTTTCTTCAGTAAAATAGTTCGGTGGGAGCATACTGCTAAGAAGTGAACTTGGAAGACTTTATTAGCTGATAGAACTATGTGCTGTCTACATCTTGACAAGTACCTGGTTGAATACTCGAAACAGATTTTTCTTCACAACACTGCATTTTCAATTGTCTGATAAACTAGAGACTTGTCTTTGCTCAGTGTTGTACTATAACTACTTTTGAAGTGCACTTACAGATGGACTTGGCCAAAACCTTGAACTTATGCTTGGCACATTTATCTCTATATACTCCTATGCCATTGGAATTTGAGGTTTAGGAGGAACTTGTAAGATTGGGAGGTTGAAGTTTTTCAAAAGATGGTCGAATTGATTCACAAGTAAAGAACTACATGGGATTATCGTAGTGTGGAGATGAGGAGCAGGTGAAAACGAGATCTTTTCTTTTAAGTCACATTATGAGAAGCTTTTGTTTAGGGAGGAGTTAGTTTTTTCATATATATTCTGCAGAGCTTCTGAGTTGTTGGATCAGGAGAAGGGGAAGTAAGAACCAAACGAAATGGTGGAAAATAATCCCAGTGTGCTTGTCGTTCCAACCCAGTTCTAAGAATGCATTTCTCGGAGCGAGAAAGAGGAACTACTTGACATTGCATATTAGAACTCATTAAAGCACGTTTACTGGACAATATGGAGAGAGAGAGAAATAGGAGATGTTTTAAAGACAATTTCACTTCCACTCAAAAAGTAAAATGGACTTGCATTAGTACCCTGTTTCTTTGGTGTAAAGAGGATTTTGTAAATGATGCAATCCAAATAGTAGATCTGTTTGGCTCCCTGTGATTAGTTACTAAACACCTCTTGTGGAGGTCGCCAGCATACCCTTAATGCTGACGAATACAATATTACCAATTTCGAAAGAAAAAAGTTTTTCCATATATATTTCGGTGAATTCCTAGGTACTGAGAAAGGCATATTTCCTCACTTGGCCATCTGGTGTGTGTGGGTGGGGGGTTTGTTGACAGCAGAGAATTTGAGGAGCGGAGATGGTTTAGAGTTTAGGGGTGATGCAAAGCATGGGATGTTGCTACTTTAGCACTTATATGAACCGTATGGAGAGAAAGAAATAAGAGAGAATTTAACGGAGTTGAGGAATAACTTCTTTTCACCCTTATTTCTTTCGTAGACAACCATGTCTTTTTGTAAGTTTTTCTATTTTTGGTATACTTCTTATACACAAAACGCTTTTTGCCTTCTTTTAATGAAATTAAGTACTTTATCAAAAATATTGAGAAGTTAACTCGATGTATTGGCAACTTGACTTCATCTCGATATAGTTCAACATTGCATTTAGTTTGTTTCCAGTTTTGTGCTTGGTCATTGAATGAAGCTTCCTCTTCTAGATGTGTAAAAATTACTAAGATTCTAAAGAAATGCATTGTCTTCAAGAAGAGTCAAATGAGTATGTTGATTTTGTTAGAAAAAAATATACCATCACATCTGTTTGATTATTCTGCAATAGTATTTATTTCATCATTGAACTCTTGCAATATCGCAACTATATAGGAATCAGACTTAATTGGATATATGTTTCCAACTATTGCCATTCCAAGCTTTCCTGCCTCAGGTTGTTGAGCTATCCAACTTAGTCTACATGTGAAATAAAGAAGCTGCTTATAAGTTATGCTAATATTTTCCTTTATGTTTCGATTGGGGAAATTCAGCGTCTTGAGATGTTTGGAATCCCTGTGCCAAGGTATGCTTGTGTTCACAGAGAAGTACCTTACCAACATTTGGATTATTTTGTTGAAGAAGATGATTTTGTTGAAGTTCATGGGAACCGCTTTTGGAAACCTTTTGTGGAAAAGCCTGTTAATGGTTAGTCTCTCTTTCCATGGATTATCAATTTTTCATGTTGTTTTCCCTAGAAGTAAATGTATGTGTTTGGAAGGCTGCCAATTAGATGAGAAGATAGGACTCATATTCTCTTAGTTCCTTGATAAGTAACCACTTTGGTGGCATCATAATAGTCGGACAAACAAGATGCCTCTTGGTTAAGATTTCATAGTTATTAGGTTGTTGTTGGTAACATGCAGTTTCAAAAGTTCTCTTTGGTTATTTCAAAGAATATTTATTTACCTTACATATGATGAGTGCTATTAATACTGCTAGCTTTTTGAACTATGGAATTGTTGATGTTGTCTGCTTGTGATATGCTGCACTTCTGATATTGTAAAAATACCACTTTGGATGGGAAAATTCAATCTCTTATTTGCTTTTATGTAGCTGATGACCACAGAATAATGATTTACTATCCTAGTTCAGCTGGTGGGGGGATGAAGGAATTGTTTCGCAAGGTAACTTATTATTTAAAAGAAAATTGGAATTGCTTTCTTTCCCTTGTTTATGATTTTGCAATTGCTTCTCGTTTCTCGTAAAAGTCCTTTGTATTCAACCTCCCACCCCCCCAAATATCTTAATCTTTTTAGCAAAATATTTTATTGAATCAAAAGAACTATACTGTAAATTAGTACTGGATACTACTTATCATTGGGAAATTTTTCCAACTACAGATCTGTTCAATCTGTAATGAGCTCAGAAAATTTAGCATAATATCTTTCTTCATATGTGCCTGTAGGGCTTTGGTTCAACCCGATGTTTTATCTTTCCCTGGTTTGAGAGGTTTCATTTCAGGTTAAGTAGGGGATCAAGACTCTAATGTGCATGCCGTTAGATGAAACCAACGGCAATTAGTTCATCTTTGAATAGGTAGCTTGGTTCGCAAGGTAGTATAATGAGGGATGTGTGGTAGATCAAGCTTCATTTGCTAGCCTAACTAAATTTTCCACTTTATAGTGAAATCATTTTGCCAAATCATTTATAACAGCAACTTTGATATGTCAGTACTTCCTGAAATTCCGTGAGCTTGATTCCACCGTAAATATTTCTTTACTTAGGATCGTCCAAATCAAAGAATCAGGAGTGTGAGAGAGTGGCTGTGCATCTTCTAGTTCCTTTAAAAATGGTTGACATTCTTTTAATCTCCCAATCATAACCTCGTTGGAACTGTACGGAAGTCTATTTTCTGCTATATATTGGTGTAAAGTGACGTCTGTATGTGGTGTATAGTTAAACAAATGGTAACTTCTCTTTTAGTGGAATATAGCCAAAAGTAAATCATCTGCCATCACATACTTTGTTGACTTTAATTAGTGAAGAGGCCAAACTTTTCTGATATGCTCCCAAATTACAACTACATGAGAACAATTAACTGCCCTGGTGCACCATTTGCTTTGTTTAACAAAGATAGTTTGTTTAACTTGTCTCCTTTGTTTGAACTCATAATTCTCCTAAATGTACCTTCCAAAGCATTAACTACCTTGGAAGGTACAAGAAACAATGACATCATGTAAATTTGTACTAGTCCAACACACTGCTAGTCAGAACCAATTTGCCTCCTAATGAGAGGTGCTGTCTACCCTATAAAAGCGATTCTGCATCTTATTTAAATTCACAGGCCTCTTATAGCTTTGCAAAGCATTCTGTTTTCTGTATTAACTGTTGGTTTCTAGGTTCATGCATATCATCTCTTACCTCAATAATAGTTTACGTTTACTGTCTTATTCATATATGATGACCATCAATGCTAATGATGTGTTAGCATATGTAATTTGAATTGATGTATTTTCACTTCTTTCTTTTCCTTCAGGTTGGTAACCGCTCAAGTGAGTTCCATCCAGAGGTTAGAAGAGTAAGACGTGAAGGATCCTACATATATGAGGAATTCATGCCCACAGGAGGAACAGACGTTAAGGTTCCTAACTTTATAATTCAGTATCCCTGCGTGAACGATTTCACTTCAATTGGCAAGTTGGTTTAGTTTGTTTCTGGTCTATTATGAAAGTATACTTAAACAATAATTGTCCTCATTTTCGGTTAACTCAGTTCTGTCAGTTGCGAGTTATCGTTGCAATATAGTATTATAGAAGACATAATTATAATAGTATGCTAAAAGGCGTACAATAACTTAGAACATAAGACACTTGTTATGACTGGTGTAAGGATTTGATTTAGTGAGGAGAAGCTAAAGATTTGTTCAAACATTTGCTCATACATCAAAGGACTTTAGGAACACATTAAAAGATTCAATTTCATATACGAACATGATTATCAATTGAGAACACACATACAAGGGCTACTCTATCTGGCATAAGTTAAAGGTCCTTCTGACTCAT
>JACEIK010002110.1:128081-140406 GCA_018107945.1 Datura stramonium | reverse complement strand
GGAGGGGTTGAGACTTGAGAGAGAGAGAGAGAGAGAAAAGAATGGATTTATTTTTGCATGTACATGTGTGCCAACCAATGGTTACAAGCAACTTTCATAACAGATCATAGCTTCCTGACTTCACGACTTGGTTTCACAAGTCTAAGCCTGTCAAGCATCTTCTATAGATAGGAGTAACCATGCACATGTTTTTGCATTGTGTTAAAATTATGTAGCTTATCCCATGCTTTGAGCTTTCTTTTTGTATTTATGTAGGTGTATACAGTTGGTCCAGATTATGCACATGCAGAGGCAAGGAAATCTCCTGTTGTTGATGGTGTTGTTATGAGAAATCCTGATGGGAAAGAAGTAAGTTATTTCTTCAACATAAGTCTTCCTCTTTGTTCCTGTTCTTTAATTTTGAGGCCTGTTGCCAAATAACAAAGAAAAGAATAGAAAAACAAAGTATCATCTTCTTTGCTCTTTAGATCTAATATTTGTCTTGCGCTGTGTGAGATATACACTTGTACGGTATATCCCCCTAAAAGCTCCGTCAGATTTAAGAAGAACTGTGTGAGATCAGATTTAAGAAGAACTGTGTGAGAGACACACTTGTATCCCCTTAAATCTCCTGCAGGTTTAAGAACTTATCAGGGTGATGATTTACAAGTAAAACTTAAAGGAGAATGCATCCAACTATTAGGCTTATGATTTTGTTAAAACCACTGTTGCCCTGGGGAAGGGATGAGTTTGGTTTGGGGTAGGGGGAAAAAATTTCCAAATTAATAAAGAAAAAAGAAAACAAAAGAACTTATCAAAGTACTGAGCTTCTCTTCCTTGTAACAAGGAAATGTCTTGGGTTCAGCATTATCGTTTCAGCTTTTAGATTAAATATGTAAAATAGTCAGTTGCAATCACTTTAAGTTGCTATAGAAATTTAGTCAGCAATATATTGAAAGTTGCTTCATTTTGCAGGTTCGGTATCCTGTTCTACTTACCCCTGCAGAGAAGCAAATGGCCAGAGAAGTTTGCATAGCCTTTAGGCAAGCAGTAAGTTACATAAGTTTGCTAATACATGTCAACACATATTGGTGTATGCTGCTGTTTACTTGTTTTACCTTCAACAAGCATGGTGGAAACTGTTGCAGCTATTTTGGGTATTCTCATCCTCATCCTCAGTAACCCCTCCTGGTAGAGGTTAAGCAGCATCATTTTATACAACATATCATGTCATTATTTGTATATTTCTTTATTTTCTACTTCATTTCATGTTTTGAGTTGGTTGTCAGTCCACTAACTCTGTCAATTAAACATTTCCTTTCTTGCCTCTAATCTCTTGTGGTCTGTTCATATAGTCCAACTGCAGAAGATATATATGACACTGATGTCCTCATAGAGGACACTTATAAGATATTATACTTTAATCAATATACAACTGGATTTATGGCTTTTCTCTTCCTTTCTCTGCCAAATAAACATGAGTATCTTTTGTATTGGGGTTTAGAGATACATGAGATCTAAGGTCTGGAGCATATATGCTAGCTAATTTTTCATTTGTTATTTCTTTGATAGTGTTGACTAAGTTATCGCAATGAAATTACTCTTTCCGTTCAGGTTTGTGGCTTCGATCTATTGCGTAGTGAGGGGCGTTCATATGTTTGTGATGTGAATGGCTGGAGCTTTGTGAAGAACTCTTACAAGTAAGTTTCTTCATTTTCCTCAAATATCAACTAAATGAGACATATACTCCAATATAATCAGTGTTTTAGGATTTTTTTCTATCAGTTTCATAATTAAGGTAGTCCTAAAGACACACAGGTCTGTAGGTGTGTCAATATGATGATTAAGGGTGTTAAAAGCATACAAAGCTGACCTAAAGTCGCACAGAAGAAGTAATTTCATAAGACCTACATCTTTCAGAATTTATGCAAATCTAACAAAAGCACAATGGAAATGGAATTTAAGTGATGCCAACTATTAATGTGGAGAACGTTTAGTGTTAGGTACTCCAAATTATATTGAGGGTTGCAACGAAATGGGTCCAAATGGAGCGAAATAGATATTGAGGACTCATATAGTCGATCCCAACTACGTTGGGATTGAGGTAGTTGTAATAGTCTTAGAAATACCATTACCATAACAAGCAGAAGTTGAAAAAGAGAACAGAATTTCTTCCTTAAAAAGGTGAAAAGGGAGAAATGTTGATTGGGTAGGTTGTAAAAAGTCATCTTTTCGCTGGATATAGTATTACATGTTTGGAGCAATATTCCCTTTCACTCTGTAGAATTATTTCCTTATTGAAAAGATGAATAATATAAGAAAACATTGCTTTCCTAAAGGTGCAACTGATTTGTTAGTCTGAACTCATTCATTTCCACTAAAAAATCTGAAATCCTAGAAGATTATGTATGGAATTCATTCACTGAATGCTTACTTGATCTATTTAGCTGGCTAAATCAGGCCCCTGTTTCTCGCTTTGATCAATTCCTGGAAGGTGTTAGCTCCTTAGTTGTAGAGTAACTTTTTATTGGAGCAACCAATCTTCCTTTTGTAATTTTGTCTGCATCTTCTTGATGCCTATTAATGAAAACTTTCTTACTTCATCAAGAAAAATTCATCCACTTAATGAAAGTCAGTATCCAGTGAATATGACATCTTCCAGTGATTTAAGGGCCCCTGGCATATGTAGTACCAGTAATGACCAACACACTCTGTAAGGAAGAAAGAAAGTCAGCAGAACAAAGAATTTAAAAAGGAAATACTTGAACCTAATAAATGTGAAAAGTGAACATATCAATACCAATAGGTTCAAGTGTACTTTTTCTTAAAATGATTTTTTGGGGATTAATGACCTTAATTGACTTAAGATGCATGCCTCTTTTTCCCTCCCTTCCTCTGCCCAATATCTGTAGCATCTAGGTTGAATACTTTTACTAAGAAACTTAAAGAACAATTTTGTTTTATCCAGGAACCATCTGCTGCCTCAATCGATGCATGTTGTATTGTTCAGTAACCAGAATTTTCTGTTGCACTTTGGATCATTTTTTAATGTTAAGAAGTTGCATGCTTGTTGGGACCTTCATTCATACAGCATGTGTTTTCGGTTTATAGATTTTTCCTACTTTTTTGGTGTTAGTGTTGTTGGTGTATTATAATATTAGGTCATTACTGGCATCTAATTCTCTATGGTTAGCATAATTACAGTACTTGCAGCTATATGTCTGGTTCTATCATCAGTTTGTGCATTATTAGATTTGTTCTGAAAGATGGTTATTTCAACAATGGGTGAGTAAAGGTACTATGACGATGCTGCTTGTGTGTTGAGGAAGATGTTTCTCGATGCAAAAGCTCCACATCTTTCATCGACAATCCCACCAACTTTACCATGGAAAGTCAGTGAACCAGTTCAGCCTTCTGAGGGTTTAACACGTCAAGGAAGTGGGCTGATCGGCACATTTGGACAATCAGAGGAGCTACGATGTGTAGTTGCAATTGTTCGGCAGTAAGACATACTCCTTATGTTTCTTAGCTTTGCGGGTTAGATCCATTTGTCTCCTTTACTTAACCATTCTCAACTGGAACAGTGGTGATAGAACTCCAAAACAGAAAGTGAAGTTGAAGGTTACTGAGGAAAAACTATTAAATTTGATGTTGAAGTACAATGGCGGTAAACCTAGATCAGAGGTGCTTCTTTGCTTTTGTGGTACCAACTACTTTTCTTTATCGCCTTTCTGATGTCTTAGGTGATTAATATTGTTCTTTTGCTTTTAAATTTGCGCAGACAAAGCTTAAAACTGCTGTGCAATTGCAAGATCTTTTGGATGCCACCAGAGCCTTAGTACCACGTTCTCGGTTAGTGAGTTCTGATTCTTAAAGAGCATACATAGTCACATTGATCTCTTCAGCCCATATTTGATCCTTGTAGCTTCAACCCCCCCTTACCCTCCCTCCAGAAAACAAAGATAGTGTTATTTCATGCATGTCTTGTATTGTTTTATCTTTTATGTTCGAAGTGGAGATGGCTCATGCATCTATTTTGTTTCTTGAATAACTGACGAAGGTTTACTAGACAAACAACAAATTAGCTGAAACAGCGAGTACAGTTGAAATACCAATTGAAAGAGTTGTGCAGTAAATGTTAGTTATGTGATCCTTTGATCTGCTGATCACTTATTCCTGCATTGCAATTACTCATGGCAGATACGCCACGGTTATTAAAAAAAAAATTCTCATGGAATATATGGGTTGCATTTTGTTTTTGAATATGTGGGGAGTGCAATGGGTAGTGCCACAGAATTTTAAAAGTTCATTGGGCTGTTGGGAATCACTTAAAGTTGGTAGATACCAGACGATGTTGTGGATTCCAATACATTGATGCATTATCTGGTAGTCGGTGTGACTGGAAAGAAATAGGAGGTGCTTTTGAAGATAAAAAGGAATCTATCCCTGTAGCTAAATATAAATGTGTTCAGATTCTATATTATTCGTTGAAAGGAGATATTGACTCAATATAACTGATTTGCAGGATTTGTTAAGTCTTTAATGTAAAGCAATTCCTGCTCCTTTTTGTACTTTGTAGTACCATCTTGGTACTGCTTTTAAATAAATTTTACCTTCCCAAAAGAAAAGAGTAATTTAGAGTAATGTCGTTATAATTGATTAATTTAGTGGAATACCAGCATAACATTTTAGACTTAAAAATAAGATGCTTTGTGTTTGATGCTTATGCTTAATATTTTGTAAATTGATGCGCAGAATGTAAAAACACTCTGAATTATCATTTAAACTAATGGGTAACATGTAGTTGGTGCTGTATTGAAGATATAAAACACTATCAAAAAATATGTCTCTTAATCAGGAGAGAGACATTGGTACTAGAATTAATTATAATCGAGCTTATTGAATGCAGCACCAGTTCAACTCATTAGATAATCTGATTTTGAAGCTGAGATATTTGATATAGTATTAGCAACCTTGGACAATTCTGAAGAATTAAAGTTTTGTGAGTAAAGTCAGACATTACAACTAGGAGTTTATACAAAACAAATGATTTAGAATCTCTAGAAGTTTTAATCAATATATGTTTCACATATATCTTTATGTTCTATTAACTTATCATTTTATTTTGCATTTTTCAATCCATTTAGTTGTTGATTGCTGTGAGACTATGGAGAAACAGTATTTCTCCAAATAATGCCTCTTAAGGAGTTCTCCAGGATAAGGCAAACAATGCACAATTTACTATCAGAAAGAAATGACAACCATGTCCTGAACACTGCTGCTCAAGGAATTTTTTGAGGATAGTTATTCATTCCTACATGAAAATAACTATTTAGAATTCTTTTCCTCATAAAAAAGAAACGAAGAAAAAATAAAAGAACCGGCAAAGGGCATTAACCAATAATGAGTTTCACTCTGGGTTACCAAAAGGTTGTCCGCGTTGCTTAGTTGGCAACCTTTTCCCTTCACTATAGAACAAGATCCAATTTGGCCAATTTCTTGAGAAAAGTTTACTTCAAACGCACCTAAGGGTGTGACCTAGTGGTCAATTAAGTGGGATGAGATGAGGTTCAAATCCCAAAGGAAAAAAATACTAGGTGTTTGCTTCCCAGCTTCTGAAGCTGTGGTTGACATAGTTAGCCGGTACCTGTACTGGTAGGAAGTAGCAGGTACCCAGTGCAATAGTCAAGCTTCATACAACTGGCTCATACACCACCATCATTAAAAAACAATTTACTACTTCAAACTACTCACGACCAGTTTGATCAACATTATATTTAACTTATAAGAAGTAAACTTTGATTCACTTTGGTCCTGCAAAGCCTAATCAAACTAGAAATCGAAGTTTTGGACAATGGGTTAGATTACTGTTTCCATGGCCATGAAATTGCACACTTCTGCTTTTAACCTGTTATTTGAATGCATTATGCTGTATCGTTTCTGCCATTTCTAACATCGTATATCTACGTACCACGGATGGACATTTGAAAATGTGATGTCCGTATGGACAATTTAATGCTTGTAATTTTTAATTCTTTTTTTCTTGATAAGGTAACATTTATGAAATTAATAGAAGGATTGACTCCACTTAAAAACTGTGGAAACCGATAATTATGAAAGGGAGTGTAAATAAGCACTCCTACTCCTGTGTCTTCTCACAAGGAGTTTAAAACATCAAACATTGAAGTACAATCTTCTAGGTACATCCCTTTACATCAAAAATAAAAAATAGTTAGGCACTTCGGTTTCAGCTTCTGTACATAACTGGCTTTGTCTGCAAAACATCTCTGATTCCTCTCTTCCCATATTGACCCCAAATGCAGGGTGGGACAATCCTCCATCTCTGTTTCTGACTAGATAAGTGTCTTTCACCATTCCAGCCTATTAGAACCTCAGGAATTCCTCTTGGCATAGCCCACTGAATTCTTCTCAGGTTGATGAATATACTCCACAACTGTGAAAGTCAACTTGCTATGCAAGAAGAGATGATTTATTGTCTCTGTCTCTGCACCACATAAATAGCACCTAGAGGCTAGAACATAGTTGGTATCCTCTCTTGCTTAGATTTCCTGTGTCAGGAGAGCTCCTCTTACCAGTAGCCGTGAGAAACAGGCTACCTTGTATGGAATCTTCACCCAAATCAGTTTCCATGGCCAATATTTAATCAGGTTGTGTGGAAGACTGTATTCCTTATAGACTGACTTAACAATGAACTCCCTTTTCTTGTTTCCTTGCCAGACAATGTGGTGTACTGGTCTTCCTGATTAGTTGTCCTGTTAAATTGTTCCAAAGTGTTACAGAACTCTGTCAGTCTGCTAATCTCCCAGTCAAACAGCATTCTTCTGAAAGTAAGGTTCCATTCTTGGTTGTGCCATACCTCATCAACTGTTGCATCTTGTTGCTGGTTTATTTTATGGATCTCTGGGTAGATAGATTTTAGGGATCCGAAGCCTAACCAATAATCCTCCCGGAAGGATACCTTCTTGCCATCCACTGTATTGAAACTGACCTTTAGAACAGCTTTTATAGTTGTTGGATCAAGCCTATCATTGTCCACATTGTGCTGACTCTGTTAGCAATGAGGACCTCTACTACTATTGCTGTCCTGTTGATTAGCTATAACTAGGCTGTTTTCTATTGCTATAAGTTCGTCTGAGCTTTGCTAATTTACTATAATTTTCTATAGTTGAATAAAAGTCGTGATTTCACTTGTACCTTATCGTGCTCAAACTGTACCTTAAACTGATCTTTGGTGCTTCATAACTTTCTGAAACTACATAGGATATGTTACATATGATTACTAAATTGTCTTTCACCTCTTCCTTGCCTGGTTCTGAAGGAACTTAAAGAAAAAATATAGAGTGATGGGGGATTACTCTTGTATATTTTCTTGTGTTATTATTAATGTTGTAATGTACTAGAGCTAAAAGAACGTCATTCGCTGATGGAATTTGTGTTGAAACAATCATGGTTTTCTTGTTTATTCTTGTGTAGACCTGGTCGGGAAAGTGATAGTGAAGCTGAAGACATTGAGCATGCTGAGAAACTCCGTCAAGTAAAAGCTGTTCTTGAGGAGGTCAGTACGATTTTCATGAACTATGCATTTGGCACTATGCAAGATTATAAGTTGGTAAACACGTAGGAGAAAATGTTATAAAAATATACATGTCTACAGTTGATTGTGCGTCCATTTTTCATTAGAGTAATAGCAGTCTTAGGATATGCACCAACAACTTTTTTCATATCTTTTTGTCCTTTAATTTAGAAAAACAAACAAACGGGGCCTTAGTAGACTGCATTACTCATATTTGAAGGAAAATGGATTGTGATCTTGCACATTATTCTCAACCTTTTAAGAGAAAACATCCTTGATCACACTGATGATATAATCTAAAATCCCATGTATTCTGTTTCACCATCTGGGATATTTTTGAAGGGTTTGACTTTGGATTAGTTATTTGGATTATTTTTCATTACTATAGTTCCTTTCCCTTGTCCCGTAATTCACCTTTGAGAGAATTGTATATCAATTCCACTGGACAGGAGTTTTGGAATTGGAGAATATATTTGTATAGAGAAATAGTTGATCTCTCTTGCTCTTATAACTTACATTAATGTCTATCTGAAAAAACAAAAAGTAAAAAATCCCAGTACAATAAGACAATTCCCGAATTTACAGTCTTCAAGAAAATGATTTAAGGATTTTCTGCTGGCATTGGGAGGGGGGAGAAACTTGTCTTTTGAAAGTTCTTTGCATAGTTTTCTTTCCTTTACTAAAGCTTAGGAAATTTGACATTAGAATCAGTTCTGATCTGGAGGAAGAATTCTTACCTTTATACTATTATCATGAAGTACAGATTTTTAAGTCATTTCATCTGCAACATGAATTTAATTGCTTCTATAACATAATCATGTTATATTCCTTGGTAACTGTTACCCCAGCTAAGTAGTTAACCTAGTTCGCGACATCTATACATCATCTGTCTTATGTTCTGATTTGCTTAATGATCACTGTTATTAGCTAAGCAGTACCCGGAGAAATTGGGGCTAGTGGTCATGCAGTTGTTAGAGGAGTAAAATGTGAAAAAAAAGTGTCCTGTTAGGGTTAGAGGGGAGAATAGTAAGAGTCAAAGATTCAAGAGCTGGTTAATCTTTGGTTCATCAAAAATATTTTTGGGTTGACAGATGAGGAAGATGGGACCAGGGAGTGCAGGTGAATGTTATGCTTTCAATTTCCTCCGTTCGTATTGATTTTTAAAACATGTTAATGTGGATTTGCAGGGGGGACATTTTTCTGGCATTTATAGAAAAGTTCAGCTAAAGCCACTAAAGTGGGCTAAAGTTGCCAAGTCAAATGGTGAAGGTGAAGAAGAACGGCCTGTTGAAGCTCTTATGGTTCTGAAATATGGAGGTGTTCTCACTCACGCCGGCAGAAAGCAGGTTCTATTATGCGTAGAAAATGATTTATATATTGTGAACTAGCTCAGCCTATTGAAGGTGAACATTTTCCTTGTGAAAGATTAAATATTGTCCTAACCTTCCTTTCTTGCTTTGATGAAATTGCTTGGCAGGCTGAAGAGCTCGGAAGATACTTCCGGAATAACATGTATCCAGGTTGGCTGGTGCCCTTTGCCATCTTTCATTTAACTTCCCAAAGTTTTCTCCAAAATCAGATCTTCCTTTTGTATCATCTTTTGCCAAACATGGTTTTAAAAAGTTTCAGATAAACTACTTCCAGCTGAAGCATTTTGAACTTAACAGTACTAGGAAAGTTTATTTTGGATCATCTTTTGAAAATGGGGTAGCAAAGATTTGCAGCTAGACGACTTAATGCTTTGATGGATATCCCCTTTTTCGTATTTGATCACAATGGGTGTTGGGGGTTGAGTGGTATGCTCAGTGAATCTTCTGCTTAATTTCCATCTGCTTTGAAATACAGGTGAAGGTACAGGCCTCCTTCGCCTCCATAGTACATATCGCCATGACCTAAAAATATACAGCTCCGACGAGGGCCGTGTGCAGGTTAGTTCCTTGCTTTCGCTCAAGAATTACTTAGTAGTCTTCAGTATCAAGCTTTATCTGATTTTTTTCTCCTGGTGGTTGTTTCAAATTTTCTCATACAAGTACTCTAGTTTTGTTCAATGATCTTAATTTTTTACTCATGTCCTTGGTTAATTGCCTTGTCTCTAATGTTGAGTTTGTAATTATGTATCATGCATGATATTTCGGCAGATGTCTGCAGCTGCATTTGCTAAAGGTCTACTTGATTTGGAAGGGCAATTGACACCGATCCTGGTTTGTATGGTGTTATAAAGGGTATACTTCTAGAGTTGGATTCTTACAACTGAGATGATTGAACTGTGTTTTCTTCCTTTTGAAGGTGTCACTGGTTAGCAAGGATTCTTCAATGCTTGATGGACTTGACAATGCCAGTATCGAAATGGAAGATGCTAAGGTTTTCTTTTCCTTACACTTGGTTCAAATTTACTAGCACATTGAAAAATCTCCAGCTAGTATTGATTCAAGTTTGTGGTTGTTTCAATCCATAGTGTTAGTTTGGTTCCAAACAGTGATAAGTTATCCATTTCAATATGATGCTATTGGTGCAAGTGTCAATGATATAATCATTAGCATGATAGAAGACTGTTTCATTGGTTCCATGAACTTGCCTTTTTCTGAGTTTAATTTTTCCAAAGTTAAATTTAAGGATTGAATCTAAACTTTTTGAGTAAACTTGAATTCATTTGCCTAAAGAATTTAATCATCTTTCAAGAGAAGTCTCTTTTTTCAGAAATCAAGGATTAGATGGATGAAAGTTAGGGACAGAAAGCCCTAATGTGTCATATTTACCGCCCGAGGCACGATACAAGAAACAATTACTGCTTAGTCCCAAACAACTTGGAGTCGGTTATACGAATCCTCACTGACCATGTTGCGTCTAGGGCAGGATATTTAGAAAAAATCATGTTGTGGAAGCTGGGATGGTGACCATGACCTAACAGTCTACAGTATTGTGGTATAAGGGGAAATGCTTTGATTTCCTCCCATCTGCCTAAGCTTTAGGGACGAAAATACTTTGAGCGGGGCAAGCTTTGATTTCTTATATATATTTTTAGACAGAAACAGGGATACCAAAATTACCTGTTCTCGCAGGCAAAGGAGCAGAGCAGCTAGTTATCTTTGCCATTTTAGGTCGCCTAGCTGGATCAGATAGGTCAACCTGTGGATGGACTTAGTATTCTTTATTAATTACTAGGCTCGGTTTCTCTGTTAGTTATCCATTATACTGTAAAATTTAAAAGTATCGCTTGTATACCAATTGACATTGGAGGACAAGGCATGTGCTGCAATTTGTGCTTTTTCATGTTGCCGTTTGGTTGATTTGAAGCGTATGAGAACCTTTGAAACTACATGGTCTAATACCATAAAAAAAAAGTATTTTCTGATGGATGTTATTATGTAAAACAAAGACTGCATCAATTTCATTGGATGGATATGTTTGGCAGTTACTTGAAGCACTAAAAAGTATTAGATTACTGTAACAGTTGAGTATAATCCTGTTTTTTTACAATTCAGGGTCTTTCAACTTATAGAAATGCTTTTACATTCTGCTGTTAAAATACCTGTTCCATTGTTCTCTTTAGGCAAGGTTGAATGCCATAATCACTTCTGGAACAAGGACGCTTCATAACAATGGATCAGCTGAGAAACCATGGATGGTTGATGGAGCAGGACTCCCTCCTAATGCATCTGAACTTCTGCCCAAATTGGTAAAGTCTTAATGATATCTCCTGTTGGATCAAGCTTTTAGTCAAAATCAATTTAAAGTTCATGATTCATCTTGTAATTCCCTCTGATTCTCGTTGAATATTCATCTTTTACCTCCTTATTATACTTTTTTACCCTTGTCAGTGGAATCCTTTGTTCTGAATCACTGATTTCAGTCAACTAATACTGCAAGCATTTGAATTTGGTTCTTTGGTGCTCTTTCGCTGTTTTCTTCTTTTATGTTGCTTTGTATCTTTCTATATTTTCATTTTGTGTTAATCTGTCTCTTGCATCAGGTGAAATTTACTAAGAAGGTGACAGAGCAAGTGAGGCTTCTCGCTAAGGATGAAGATGAGGAACTTGCAGAGGCAAGCCCATATGATATAATTCCACCTTATGATCAAGCTAAAGCCCTTGGTAAAACAAATATTGATGTTGATCGTATTGCTGCGGGTTTACCTTGTGGTAGCGAGGGATTTCTACTCATGTATGCAAGATGGAGAAAACTAGAGAGGGATTTATATAACGAACGGAAAGAGTAAGATTTTTCTAGCTTAATCTTACTTCTTCTGAGCTTGAAAATATGCTTGTTGCTTCTTGGACCTTTGCTTCCCAGATGCTAATTTGTTGGGATTGTCCTCCCAATCTTCACTGATCTTCTCATTGTGGATTAAAATGGTTCCTTGTTGGTGTTATCCCTAACACACTATATTTAATTACAGCCGTTTTGATATCACGCAAATTCCAGATGTTTATGACTCGTGCAAGTAAGTGAACTCAATAACATTCGTAGCATATTAGGTCAATGCAAAACACTTTTACCTTTTTTAATCGTAACATGCCATTGAGAGAGCATGTTCATGCTTCTATTTTGATTCTTATCTCCTTATCTTTATGTTCTTTTTGGACTTCTTTAATTAATTTTTTTTACAGGTATGATCTTTTGCACAATTCACATCTGAATCTAGGGGGCTTGAATGAACTTTTTAAGGTTGCTCAGGTACAATGAGGATCAACTACAAACATGAGTAGCTTCTTCAGAAAAAGAACTGATTCCTCCGCAACCCTCGCTGCCAAC
>JACEIK010002110.1:96555-120974 GCA_018107945.1 Datura stramonium | reverse complement strand
TGTATCTAGTAATACAAGTGGTGGCCAGAAGAGATCACATTTGACAGTTATGTACAAGAATCAATTAAAATATGTATTCAAACATCAATTTATTTATCTCCAGTATAATTTACTTGTTCGGAAAGAACATAACTATTTAACCACTCTTGTTCAACAAATCATAAAAATAAAATACAGCAAAATATTCTATGAAGGAACTATTCTCTTATAATTATTTCAGGAAGCTTTGCCTGTGAAACATCGACCAGATACTAGTAAAACCAAGGAGAGCCATTATTTATACTGCTAAACGCGCAAATATGATCCATTATGAACTTATTCCCACTGCACACAGAAGCTCTAAATAACTAGACCAGACACCCACGAAAATCTTTCAATCTTCTAGCTTCGGCTGAACTTGCAGAACTTCTGTAGCTTAATAACTTGATGTAGGATCTACATTCTTCTCCTGTCCCAAATCTCTCCACAGTTGAGACTTGAAAGAACTGAAGAAATAAAGACATGATATGAAAAGACAAGATATTCTCTCCTTCATAACTAAAGGAAAATACTCGTTGCATGGAAACAGGATAAAACTAGAATCGGCATCCTGTTTGTTCCTAGCCTTTCACCCAGCTATACACATTCATGGCAGATAAAAAAGTTATGAAGCAAATTCCACTATCCCCAAAAACTAAGGGGATTTGGCCATTTAACCAGTACCGTTTGCTGATGTTTCATTGAAATGGAATAGGTACTCCTTGTTTCTTGTTCACAATTGCCATTGCCAAATATCTAGTGCCCATCCCAATAGGAGCCTGCTCCTCAGGACCCTCCCAGAATGGGGCCTCGCCTTCACCCACCAAACGCCAGTAACCTGTTCTTAAAGAATCAGCTTGTTCATCTGTGCAGTTCTCCATCAATGCCTCAACCCGAAAATTTATTCCAAGTGACCCCAGAAACTGAGACTGAGTCATTGGGCCATGCACAGCCACATCATCTGCTAAGTTGATCATTTGAACTATTAAATTAACATTAAACATCTACTAGTAAAAGTTAACCTTGGGAATATTAGAATTGAACTTTAAGAGATTGGAGCTAAGAAGATTCTAATGCAATGTACCTGAAGCTTCCTCTGCAGAATGCCTGATTGCAGCAAAATCAACATAAGCACTAAGATCAGCAGTTCCAGGATTATCCAGTATATTAACAAATCCATGTTTTCGAATAGCCTGTTTGATAGAAATAGGAGAATAAGCATATGAATTGATAGATAGGAATGAAAACATAAGAGTCTTCATCGCCTTCTTAACCTAAATGAAACCTCTTAATTCTTCTTTAGCAATAAAAACGATTAACGACTCTGTGGCCTAAATTTAAAATGGCAACTGTGAATAGGTATAGCTCCCCTATTCAGTTAGGTATTGCATATACCAGCTATTGTTATTTTGGTTTGTATTACCAGCATGGAAACGAGCTTCCCTTCGTACCAAATCAAATAATGTGCTTATCTGCAGTCAATTTTAAGAAACTTTCAGGTTTATTTTTTCTTCGGAAGTAAAACTTAGATGGCATATTGCATCAATAATACTCCTTCTATCCTAATTTATGTGACACACTTTCTTTTTATTCTGTCCCAAAAAGAATATTACATTTCTATATTTAGAAATAATTTAACTTTAAATTCATGAGATGATTATAGCCACACAAATGTCCAATGCTTGTTTCTGGTCAAAAGTGCCACATAAGTCGGAATGGAGAGATTACACGTTACTGAAATTTTTAGCACTTCGAAAAGTTATTTCAATCTCAAACTATATATGCTTTCAAATTGGGAGTCTGAAACACCCCAACATGATCGACATACTTACAAAGCAGTTGGAATTCACAAAACTTCCTCATGATATTTACAAACTTTGGGGAACTTTAAATCATATTTACTTCATCAAACCAGCTTTTCAAGAAACAATGTAATGTTGCCCTTCTTCTATTACCAAAATCACATACAAGTCAAATTAACTGCTCAATTTTCATGCCAAATATGATTTGTAAATAAATAGAATAAAATTAGTTCCCTCTATTCCTAACTGCATCTCATAGTTAGACTTTGTTCAGCTACTAACATAAGAGTTCAAAATTCATAACGTTTACCAGGATACTTGTGTTCCACATAATATGTTCAAAATTTTCCTTGATGCATTGCAGGATAGCTCAGATGGAGTGACATAGACAATGATGATTTATATAGCCGATCCCAACTTTCTTGGGGTTGAAGCTTAGTTGTTATTGTGTATTGCGGGATAGCTCAAAAAGGGAAGTGAAATTCAATTTGGATGAAAGAAGCAGACCTTACGAAAGAATAATTTGGTTGCCTCCTAAGCTGAAATCTAGCATTGAATTTAGAAAGGTGGACAGCTTAAGAAGTTGAGCTGAAACATCGAAAGGTCATTGAAGACAACTATTTAAGTAATCATAGATCTTTGACATACTCACATTTATTAGACAATATGCATCATTGAACTTTTTGATATTTGATCACCTACTAATCCAAAGAACAAAGAACAATGTCGAGTGCTGACTTCATGTTTGTGCAATCAGAGATCGAGCATTGAGAAAATAGAGATCACACTTTTTCGACCAGTTTCTTGGTCCAACCACTGTTCCCATTTTCTATGAAAATAAAGCAAGGCGGAAGCAAACGTATTTGGCTACCCAAAACCAAGGAAGTAGGAAGAGTACTTTTAGTATTGCAACTGACCTGAAGACTATCTGAGACTATTCCATTCAGACCATAATCAATAATGAGAGCCCCACCACCATCTGAGCCAATTCTTTTAGCAATTTCTTGAGTCAAATCCATTGCTTTGGGGCAAACCTCAACTTGTTCAAGCTTGCCTATTTCTTCATTCTCAGCCCATTTGAAGCGCTTCAGAAGATACAGAGTTGCAGGAGTTGGCTGTTTAGATAAAACAAACTGAAACCTACCCCACAAAGCACAAAAGGAAATTACAAAGGGGCAACATTACAAGAAATTAAAGTAGGGAGAGACAAATGATAGACTAGCTTGAGACCTTACATTGAATTTTCAGCAACATCAACCATTTTCTCACACCAGCCTCGAGATGCTCTCTGCATGAATACAAAGAAATCAATCTGATGCTCACAATACTACAGTAAATGCCAAGCCAGGTAGAAAAAGATGCTTGATTTAAACTTCGACAGGCACAGAATTAAGAGTCTAAAGTCTCGTATTGTACTGTGCCGTATCAGACCAGATAGATCTATTGAGTGAGAGAAAGGGAGAAAACTCTAACCACCTATCAAGCTGATGCTCACAATACTAATAATGCTCACTATACAAATAATACTATATGGACACAATCTTTCATTTAAATTCCCTTTTGTTGTTTGTGGTGGTGGGGGTTTAATTCCATTAGGCACAAAAATAAGACTCCAAAAAAATCAAATATTTTCATTGTATTTCCATCTCCAGGATATTCTCAAGATGTTTCTTAGTTAGAAGAAATACATATCAAATTTTCCACTGTAAATGTATTTCAATGAACAGGATATTTGTCTGGTAGTTTCATAGTTTAAATAATAGATGAGAGTAGATAATTTGCAGTAAAATGTTTAACTGGAAACTGTTGGAAATGGATTAGCAAATCTTATTAACCGATAAAGTAGAGGTTAGAAAAACGAACCTGAAATTGATGAACAGGTAACGCATCATAAAATTCATGGGCAATGATGATTGTAGGTACTGAGAAGTCAAAGAAAAGAAAATGTAAGAAAATCTATATACAATTTTCCACTGAAGCTTCAAGATCAAATAGAAGAAAACAATAGTATGTCGGTACAAGTTCATGAAACATTTGAACTGGTTTACACTTTAAATAACATGTAATCTATTAAAATAGCTGGTAATAATTTCTTACTTCCTGCTGGAACCTGCTCCAGGGTGGCATGCCATGATATACTGGTCCCAGTCAACCTGCTAACAGTATGTTCCTCTGCATCTCCATCTGTGTCATTCTTGTTTATACACTTCAAGTTCTGATATTGGAGTTTCTTTAGAGTGGGACTACATTCAACCATGTGTATGTGCAAAGAGTCTGTGAAGTTCCTAAATTTTGATGCACCCTGCGGTCCAGAAATCAAAAAATGCATTTTAGGCATATCAAAACTAGATCAATACTTTAAGCATCAATATAAAAAACTTAATAATGTACGAGTTGGAGAGCATGTAGATCAATGGGACTGTACTCGTAGAAGATCAGCTAAGAGAGTTCCTCGTCCTGGTCCCAACTCTACAAGATTTAATTTTTTCGGTTGCCCCATTTGCTCCCAAAGACACATCGCCCAAACACCAACCATCTAAAGAAAAAGAAAATCAGGAAATCAAACAAAACACTGGAGGTAAATTTGGTTATTCTTTTGTTTCTAAAACTCAACCAATGATGAAGGAAGAGAATCAAGAAGAAAAGCCCCACTGTAACTAAATTACCTCTCCAAACATTTGGCTTACTTCAGGAGAGGTAATAAAATCACCTTCTGCGCCAAACACATCACGATTAATATAGAATCCTGCCTTTGGGTTCGTCAAGACTTCCTCCATATATTCGGCAACTGAGATGGGCCCACCTCTGAACTGAAAACTTAACCAGCTTGAGATACTGAATCTCATATAAGAGGGAAAAATCAAAAGATACAGATATCTGTTGAGTTTCCCAGTTCACCAATGCATATTTGCATTCACCAGCCAAGCGAATTTACATCATTGATCTTTCACGCAAATGAAAATGCTAGAATATTTTCAACAGTTTCTACTTTTTATCCACTAAGAAATGGTTTCACCAGAAATTACATTTTATCCCATACCAATCAGGGATTATGACCAATATGCTAACGCAGACTAGTAAGCAATGAGGTGCTAGTTATTGATTGATTCGTATATACCAAACTAGGATTAAACCTTATTAGTACTTCATTAAGGTCTAGAAAAAGGAAGGGAAATTCTACATCTTCGCTAAACTCTTGCTAGATTCAACCAAAAATGGCAGAATAAAGCACTGAAAGCAAATGCACATACAAGACATGCTCAAGACGGGAGGGACAAACCTTGATGATGCTTTTAAGATGCTTAACAAGCTCGGAATCCGAAGACGGTTCATGTGAATGCTCTGCAGTTTACAAGGCAATTATCAAATCATCAGAAAATGAAAATCCAGCAGAATAACAGGATAAAGAGTTGGAAATACTATGCACGTAGAAAGAGAAAGTACCAGGAGGATTATATAAGCCGGATCGGTCAATGGAGATAGCTGCAGAGGGGGGCGTAGGACTAGCTTCGCTGTCCTCCAAGTGTTCGACAGAAGTACTGTTAGGAGATTGGGAAGTTGATAGAGGAGAAGAAGAACATTGACGACACCATGAGAATGAGGCGGAAGCACCACACAGCGCACGACGCTGAGTTGAAGCCTGGAGCAGTAATCTTCTTAACATTTCGATTTTGGTGTTGCAAACTGCCACTGGACAGGGTCTGAATTTTGTATACTCTGAGGGAGCTTGCAGTTCGAAAAGGGAAAAAAAAACAGAAGAAGATACAGAATAAATAGTTTTCTTCCATCTGATCAATGTGACAGGGGATGTAGTTCAGATGGTAGAGCGCTCGCTTAGCATGCGAGAGGTACGGGGATCGATACCCCGCATCTCCATTCTTTTTTATCCTCGCACTCCTTTTGCGTTGTGCATAAAACCACAATAAATGAGCTCAAAGTAAGACCTCTAACTAAAGATAGGTATGGAACAAGAATTCTCTTATTTTTTTACTTCTCGTCCTTATTTACATACCTAAACTCTCTCCTATATATCTTTTCTTTGGACGAAACAATACAACCATTTGGCCAAAAGCTAAACCAGTAATGTACATATAAATGTCATTTCAGTTATAGTATGAGAAATAAAAAGAAAATGACATGATAGAAAAACAAAAGGGCTTCCATCCTTAAAAGTTTTTCAGAAAAGGGCTTTGTTCCTTGAAATTTTCAAACGGTTTGGGTCTCTCAAAAAAACTTTTGCTCTATCAAATCATCCGTATTCATACGTGAGTACGACAAATAATTAAAATGTTACATTAAGCTTCCTGAATTATGAAATCATTTTCAGCAAAAAAAAATACACTTTAAAAAATATTTGCTAGGTCGATACGCCACTTTTCTTTCTCCGATCATAAAATCAAATAGAAATAAGCATTCAAATCAATGATATATTCCCAGTAGTGCTACTAGCAAAGGAAATGACGTCAGAGCAGCAATAATCTCCGAACTGAGCTTTTAAATGGGAAAAACCTCAAAGTGAAATGTCAAAAAGACAATGGGAGAACCCATTACCACTTTACCAGTTTCGCAAGAGGGTGAATAAGAATGTATGAACTCAGAAAAAGAAGAAATTGGTTCTAGCTACCACCTAGAGTTATTTTTACAGTCCAAACACCAAAATCGCCATAAAATGAGCATCATTCCAATTGGACTAGTGCCTCATATCTCCAAACCCATCACTAACCTATGGCTTAAAAGCAACAGTCAATCCATACTTTGCCCTTCTGTTAACATATTTGGTGTCAATTTCGCGAAATGGAGAAAAGAGAATTTGGACTCCGCTCATGTTGGAGCAGTGCAGTTGCCTTGCCAAAATTGTTGACACTCGCCTTCACAGTTGTCAGCTGATCCAACTGATGCTGAGCGCCAGCAGTAATGGTATTCCCTTTGGTGGAGAAGCTATGGGCCACCTCCGCAGTGTTCAGGGGGCTGAGTGTGCGGTAGTATGATGCACTCAGAGTGTCACCCTTGTCATTACTGATTTGTCAAGCAATACATGCACAATTTAGATAAATTATTATTTAACAAATATATGTCTTTATAAATGATATTAAATTAGGTATTTAAAATACATATTGTCTTTAAAAAATATATTAATTAATAAATATAAAAAAATTAAAAAAATTAAAAAAATTAAAAAAATTAAAAAAATTAAAAATATTTTTAAATTAAAATATTTTTATTTAATTAATTATAAAACTAAAATTCATATTTTTAAGAACATCATAGAATGCATGTTTGAAAAAAAATATTTTTATTTAATTAATTATAAAAACTAAAATTCATATTTTTTAAGAACATCATAGAATGCATGTTTGAAAAAAAATAATATTATAAACACAATATCATAAAATTATTCAAATATTTGACAAAAAATAATCTAGCAATTCTAACTAAAAAATGAATGGCATGCAGTGTGAAATAACAAGTCAATAGTACTAAAACAAATAAATTAGAACCGAAAATATAATATAAATTCAATTTTTTTTTAAAAAAAGTAAACATAATACTCTTGTGTCAAATTTCAACATAACTTAAAATAAGTTTCAATATAACTTAAGTGGATATAATCAAAAGAAAAGGAAAACAAGTCTATAACATCATTAAATAATAAATTCTGCTTTAATTCAAAAATTAAAAAAATAATATAAATAAACTAGAAATTAAAATGAAGAAATAAAGAAAATAAATTAAAATAAAAATAAAAATGAATAAATTTAAAAGTAACCTTGTAATTACACCATGTAATTATCTCCAATTCTCACCTTCCTCCCAGGAATTGAAGAGTGTAATTACACCCTCTCAATTACACTCAATTCCCTGCTGATCATGTAATTACCTAGCCAAACAAACATGTCAAACCGTGTAATTACACCAAATTACACTCAAATCCAATTACCTAGTGACTTTCAAAACAGGCTCTATACATTAATTTTCTCAGCAACATGAGTATTATGTGCTCATCCCATTTGGGAAAGAAAAAAAAAGGAGATTTTTTGATCTTTTACTGTTTGAATAGAAAAAATGACCTTTTAAAATTTTTTATATGTAAAAATGATGATATCTTATGTCTAAAAATGAAGATCTCTCGTAAAAAGTATATATATATATATTAATTTTTTTAATTTTTTTAATTTTTTTAATTTTTTTAATTTTTTTAATTTTTTTATATATATATATATATATTATAAAAGGTTAAAAATCATTTCTTGAAAAGATGGTTCCTTTGAGCTTTTGTCTTTAGGTTGTGTCGGTCGGTTCTGTTCGATTTTGAAAGTTATTGGTTATAACATCGGTGATCGATTTGTAGGCATGTTAGCTGACCAAGATATCGGTGTCGGTTATATCGTTATTGATTTGGTTATCGGGTTAACCTTTAATAAAAAATTTAAGTTAAGTCGTAGGAAGTATGTTTAACGAAAAAATGTGGGTGAAAAGAAAAGAGAAACATATGGAACTAGTCTAACTAAAACAATGACTATATTTTAGATACGAATAACATCATTCCAATTTTAGAATTGACATCCTTATTATGCTTAGCACAATAGAGATCTTTATTATTTGAAAGTTAAAATTGTAATTTATATAAATTATTATCGGGTTTATCGGTTCACTCGTTAAAAATGTATCAAATAATAACCGAACCAATAATTTAATAACTTAGAACACTAAATCGATAATCAAACCATTAAATTAATAACTCAATTATCGATTTATTTTATTAATTTAACCATTAATTTGCACAACCCTATTTATTATTATAAATCACAAAATAGTTTATTTGATTATTATTTTTCGAAAACTAATGGAAAGCAGGAGGTCTTATATTACATCCCCCTACCTGCTCATCCCAATTGAAAAGATTGTTTGTTTAGAAATTTATCATTATAAATCTACAATTATTTATTGGATGCAGCTATTTCAATCTATTTTTTGTTTAAATGTTAATCTTCAATTAATTAAAAAAATAAAAAATTAAAAATATTTTTATTTTCTATTATTAATATATTATCACTCTTATATCATTAAATAAAAATAAATATTTCACTTTGGGAAATGCGGCGCCAGTTAAACGGTGCCCCAGCCCCCAGCCCAGGCCACCCTTCGTCGTTTGTCCCTTACTAGTACCAGACGTAGATAGCGGCGCCCTAGGCCACCCTTCATCCCTTCGTCCCTCCCATACTCCACAGGCCAGCAACAAGCGACGAACTCGCAGCCAGTAGACGGCAAGTCATGACTAATGAGCGACAGTAACAACTCTGGGGTATTGAACTCTGAGTCTCAGTTTTTCCGATTACAGATACATATCTCTCTCCATGACTCCATCGGTTTAACTTAAACATTGAACTTGATTTTTGACTATATCAATTTCGAAATATTGGAACTTAATTTCTGGCTTGAAACTTGAATTTTTTTCAATTTAATTTGCTTCAAATGTTTGATTTTTCGCCTCATACTAGTACTAGTGTGTTAATATGAAGTATTGTTTGCAAACATTTTCCGTAGTAGCTGTTGCTCCTGCCTCTTTGGGTAGTGGACTGGCTACCGCTAATTGTACCTAAATGTGCTTGTTGCTGGCTGCTCTTGTGGCTTTATTCAAATATTATTAACTGCTACCTGCTAACTGTATCTAATAGACAAATGCTAACTTTGCTGAGTGTTTGTTGTTAGCTGCTCCTTTTTAGTTATTATCCCATTTAAATAAATAACAAGAACCAACTTTAAAGAAATCGAAAAATCTAATTGAATTTTAAAAAAAAAGTATTGAGCCTAAACTTTAGTTTGGTACTGTATTCGGTACACTTGATAAACCAAAAATTGAAATACCAAATTGAAGTTCGGTAAAATCGAACCGAGAAGAATCGAGCATTCAGCTTTTTACTCTTTTCTGATTTGAATAAAAGAAAATGATCTTTTTAGATCTCTCAAATGTAAAAAAATAATATCTCATATATAAAAATGAGTATCTCTCATAAAAAAGACCATAAAATTAAAAATTATTTATAAAAAACTAAAGATCATTTCTCTCCAAATCTTCCTCTACCAATTTTAATATTGTAATTTTTAAAATTTCATGGGATTTGTCTACAGTTTTTAGGAAATCTTATTGTTTTTCGTAATATCTATTAACCTTTATTAAATACAATTTGATAAAGATAAAAAAAAGACTTTTAACTAATTGTTTAAGGATAAATTTAAAAGAATCCCAATTCCCAACCTACCCGACCGGTAAAAACATCGGGGGTTATTATTTTTATCAATTTGTCAATCAAAGTCCCACTCTTTTTGTAACACACTCGCAAGGGCTTTTCTCCCAAATAGTCTCCCCAATGCGTACCAAAGCAGGTGCTCAAATGGCAAAATCATTCGATGCCCAGAAGTTCCTGAAGAGAGTCGGATTAGGGAAAGAAGATTATCACTTCTGGAAGCAAGTGGGAAAGGCTTTGCTTTGTATACACGCTGTTTGGTGTGGCATTAGATTGTGGAATGAAACTTCGCCGCTTGGTTGGTGGACCTTAAAGCCCCGGCCAAAGGAAGAAAAAGAACTAGCACATCTTTACGAACGCCGGAAATTCCCATATCCAGGTGACGAGAAGGCCATGGAAGAGTTCGTTGCCAAGGGTGGGATGATTGGTACTACCATTGGTCCCAAGGGAATCATTGAATCTGATAAAGATTCGTACAATTATCAGAAAGCATTGCAGGATAAGAAAGTTGAGCAAAAGCCAATAAAGCTGTGGACGAGGATGAAATGAGGTCATTTCTGAGCTTCAAGAAAAGAAAAGGATTTGATGTAGAGTGAGTTAATTACTATTATCGGATTTACTACTCTCATGTCTATACCTGAATTACGCATTTTGTGTCTTGCAAATGTACTGTGTATTCTCGATTCTGTAGTTGGAGGTTTTATTGTGGGGAGTATGGAATAAGGTCTTAATTATTGTAGCTCAATCAAGTGTTATCTCGGGTGTGGCGGATCTTTGCCATTTATCCTACTTGAATTTGCGGAATGTGATTTCATCCCTTGTCAAAGTCTTAAAATGTTTTCTTCAAGTCGTAGTACCAGTGTTACTACCTATCCTTTTGGTTTACCTCTTTTACATCAATTGAATATGATGCTATACTTGTGAATTCATTAGTTTTCAAATTTGTGCTGACTATCTTAAAGTTTCTTGACCTGGATCACCTACTAGTTGTTCTATTTGATGATATAGGAACTCTTTTATGGTAATCTCTAGTATTTCATTTCTTTGTTTTTCTTTACAGTCAACAGTTGTAATGTTGAAATTGTTATATCGTAGTAAACTTGTTTCATTTGTATGGTTGTTCCTGCTTTTACTCGTATCAAAGCTGGTTTAGTTATCTTGTACTTAGGTTTTCTGTAAGTTTCTGTTATAGAGAACAGAAAATGACATGCTCTTATGAATGCCGGTCATGTCATTCTCTTTCTCTCCGAAATGTTTGAACTCGGAGACCCTGCATTTCTGAGTTTAGTTTATTCGGCATGCTAGCTGATGTTTAGTATAATAAATGTGAGTTAGTAAGATAAATTGATACAGATACATCCTTTATTTTTATATACAAGAACTCTAGTCACATAGATTTGTGCCTTCTCTTCATTGTACTCCCTCTACAGTTGAAAGTTGTTAAAAAAGCAAACTGTATCTCTGATGAAGTGCGAATAACTGCTAATAGCCATGACCATGTCTGAATTTCATATTTCCAACAGGAAATAGTATGCCAAAGCAATTGGTATTGCAATCAGCATACCAAAGATTACCCTGCAATCATAATAAAACCACATCAGTAATCGTATCTGCTTCAAAAGTTCTTAGGGAGGGTAAATGTTTGAGATGATAATTGTATCTGGTACCCTGTACTTAAGATGGTTGGATGTATGTTATACTCCTTGGCAAACACAAAAGGAACGATTCCTTGGGGAAGGGCTGCCTGCAGTAAAAAGTACAGCATTGAGTAATCTGCCATGAATTGACAACAGAAAACAATGTAGTTTCACCTGCACTATTGCCAATTTAAGCAATTTTCCCCTTAGTCCAACAGCAATAGATAGGATTGCCATGAGAACAGGTCCAAGAACAAACTTCAGTGCCATTGCTAATACTGCCTTTTTGGTTCCGCATGCTATAATACTAAGCAGGATGCCATGAAAACACCTGTTGAATTAATGCAATATGAGTAGCTGGCAATTTTTCGTTTTCGGTAATTCTCTAGTAATTCTTGTGATGAGTGCTTATTTTCTATTGTGTACCTATGCTAAACATTGCCATTCCTGATCCTCCATCTGAAAGTATCGATATTGATCGTTCAACCATTGTTGGCAGATAAATTCCCCACCTGCACTTCATTTTGTGTGAAAAAAATTAGTCCATTGATTTTTAATGCGGATATTCTGTAGAAAAGGTTTTCTGTTTCTAGATAGCCTTAGTAGGCTTTACCTGAAGTGTATGCTTGACAATAATACCGGCCAGAGTTGCATGTGTATTAAGTTTATTATGAGTTTCCTTCCAACTGTTAGAAGAATTAGCATAATCGTTTTCTTCCTTGGAGATCTGTCTTTTGCTTCCTCACTCCCTGTCCTCTTCCAGCTCTGGCTCTTGGGGACCTCATGCTCAACTTTCAACGGCAGAATTTATGTAGGAGCAAAGAAAATGCATAATGATGTTTTTCTTCTTCCTCCTTTTTGTTTTTGGGGGCAAGAGAGGTTAAGGAAGTAAAGCAAGCTGGATGGTTGCATCATATATTAGTTTGGTTAGTTCAGAACTTCAGGGACCTATTATGGCTACTGTCTAAATTTTTCACTGTTGAAGGGGTTGTCTCAGCAAACTTCCTGTTTGCTTCATTTAGGTGAGTTGGAAAGGATTTGTCTCTCATAAGTAGATGAATCAATTCATTGTGGTAAAGCAAACTTCTATTGCATTGGAGACTGTTCACCTCTTAGTTTTTGAGCTTTTGCTGCCAAACTACATTAATAAGTTTTAGGATTGATCTATGTTGTTTAAGAGATGAAGCAAGTTTTGGTTCATTCCTCTAATTTTGCATGCTGACTAGTTTTGAAAATGGAAAGAGGGGCATTTCAGAAATTGAGCTCTCATGCTTCACGATATCACAAATTAGTTATCTAGATATCATGATGCGGGCTAATCTGAAATTTGTGGGTCCCAGAGATAGGATTAACTTTTTTCACTTATCACATTTACAATATATTGCTTTTTTGGTTCTTAACAGTTAAAATTGGAGAGCTTTAAATAGGTTCAATTACGGATGCCATCAAATAGATATTCTACGTTTAGGAACCATTATTCATTGTCTGTGTACATACCTGCTACTTCTGATGGTGATGTCACATAAGATTCTTTTGTTGCATTGAGCTCGAACAGGAGTAGTAGGAGGTTGTACCAAACTAAACTCTGTAGTGCAATTAGCTGCGCTAGTAGTTCTGCTATAGCATCATCAAAAATGGCCTTTACTAGTGGGATCCCCAAGATTAAGGTGTTTGGAAGTGTGGAAACTGAAAGACCTGTTATGATCCAAGTCAGGCTTCCTTTGGGCTTCAGTTTGGCAAAAACTGCCAGTAGAAAAGGAGCAGCAGAAATTTTTGAATGAAATCTGCTATCAAAGCTTCAGGTTTACTTTGTAGAGGATCCCTTCCTGATATCACTTGGAAAGACAATAAAGGTATTGAAAAGATGCATACACAAACTTGTTGATTCCGGAGCATTGCTCTGGTGAAAAGAGTTTCCACCACCTTACAGAGATATAGGCTAAGATCATGACAACATATAAAGGTATAGTGGCTGCCACGACATGGTATACATCGCGTGAGGATATCATGATATTTCTTGTAGATTTTCATATGTCCAAACCTTGGTAACAGGGCCTTTTATTCTGTTTGGTTTGCTTTATTGGCATATGATAGGAAAGTGACCACTACATCTTTCTGCTGAAGCTTTCTGACTAATCTTTTATAGGAGTTTTATCCCAGCATCTACTGGTTATCATATATGAAAGCATTTACTAACCTATGGCTTTGTAGGTTCACATACATTTCAGAAAGTAATCTGCTTTTTCTGTGCGTGTCTCCCCTCATATTACACACCCTTTTTGGGTTGATAATTTGATACTACTGATGTTTACCATGCACAGATGCCAGGTATCTAATCTTGTTTAGTGAAAAAGTTAATTCTAGTTTTCTTCATGTGGTTAATCCCTTTTTGCTTATTTGTCTTTTGCTCATTTCTTCATGCAGCATAGGTGTTAGTCTATACCTGACTCAAGACTGAAACTAGTAAGCTATACAAGCTTTAATTTGTCTCCTAGTTTGTGCCCCACATGCACTTTATTTCCCTGTAAGATTTCATTTAGGAAGAAGAGGTATTTTCACTGCACTTTACATGCAGTGATCTTTACTGCACCAAAATGCCTATTTGTCTTTAACTTTGATGGCAGCAAAATTCAGGGGTGAAATCACGGTAAGTTGATGTCTCACCTAAATCTCCATTTATGCAGTTGCATAGACTTTAGCTGCCAGGTTATCTGGAAAAGTAAGCTAGGAGAATAAAGAAGTAAATTGCAAAAGAAGTAACTGACTTGATGAGTAAATAACGTTTCTGAAGTAAATTTTTGCTATATGGTCAAAGTTTTGGAATAAGTATTACAGGGTTTTGCTTTTAGAAGTATGCAATTTTCACAGGCCAAGTTCTGGTGCCTCTTTATAATTATTATTATTCTTTTTAATTTTTGGGTAATACTCGACTGTTAGACTCTTGAAATATGGGGAATCTAGCCAAGACACACCTACTAAAAACCATAATCTCTTTTCCCCCTTTTTAAATTTTATTTTCCTTCTTTTTGGGGGTGGGGTGGGATTTGCTTTTCTGTCTTAAAATACAAATTATTTAGCAATATCAAAATCAAATGGATCTGAATAGAGTGAAGTGAATACAAAAGACTCATGTAGTTGATCCTAACTATTTTCGAATTTGATGTGTAATGAATTGATTGATCTAATGACCATTGAAAATTTTCTTGATTCTCTATATCATTAACATTTGGAATTTTTCTAGGGTTAGGAGGGAAAACAGGGGTGGATCCAGAATTTAGGTTTTACGGGTTTGACCCTTCAAGGTTCTTATCATTGAATCAGCTATATTTTTAAGAACCATTAGTTGTAATTTCAGTTACGATTTTTACACACAGTTTATGCTCAGAAATAATAGGTTCTGAGTGGACAATAAAATAGCTTCCATCTGTCCCTGAGGGAAAGGTTGTTTGACTTTCCAATGATGATGATTTGCAGTTCTTGATGTATATTGCGATTCACTTGCATTTGACTGTTTATCTATGTGTGTGTGTGTGTTTCTTTATGTTTGACTGTTTATATTTTATGTTTTGCTTTAACAAGTAAACTATTCTTAGAATACAACTTAAGCAGCACATTCTCTCTCCGGAAAATATGCAGACCACTTTTCTGAAAAAATGCCCTTTTGAAATGGTTTCCCTTGTTAAAGAAGCCTTCTTAACCAATGGACATATTTTTTATGACAAGGAACCCGCAACACTACCCGTTGGGTGCGCCTCTGGATATTACAGTAATGTGTTACTTGATCTAAGCTGCATTATTCTTCTGCCAATGTTTGTTAATTCATTAATTTGATATAAAATAGTAAAGTATATTAATAATGCAGAAACAAATAAATACCCTACATCTAACCAAATGATTCCCAAGTTTTGGTACTATTTAGTGTATAATTGACAGTAAATTTGTGCCGTTCTGAAACTGAGTTGAACTTTTGCGGAGAATCTCGGGCATTTTGGAGCCATCAACTCAGCAACTAGTTCTATTTTTATGATCGTCAAATCTTCACTCTTTGAGAGTTGAGATAGTGTATAATGAGATTGGTTTTACTCCTCTCCACCCAAATATCAGATTTTTTGTATTCATTCTCGTAATTTCTCTTATACAAAAAGCTACCAGTTGATAACTGCTTCAAGCTGGCTGTCTCATCAACATGGTTGTCTCTCATTTTAAGTTACTGCTCTAAACAACTGCAATTCTTAGGTACAAATCACGGCACCTACTCAAACTTTTCATTCCACATTTGCATAATTCTAAGCATGTCTATGTATTATGTGTGGTGTGTATTAAATATTAATTGACCAAAAAATTATTTGTCAACTATTATTTTAACAGACGATTATCTGTTGAAAATCCAAAAAATAAATTTATTAGGGCCGTGCAGAGCACACGAGCTTCACCCCACGTAATATATATTTAACTCTTTGATACATCATATTCATGTATATACGATTCATGCGAAGGTATTAATACTCTTGAGTGTTCTATTTGCAAGCGGTTCTCGTTTGATACCAGATACATACATCATGTGCTGCACTTTTAGCACTCATTTAAATCGGAAGAGCCAGAAGCTATTTCATTTTGAGCCAAAGGTCTCCTTGATCTTTGATGACATTTAAAAAAAATGAAAATATTAGAAATAGCCGGTAGTTTGAAGTTTAAGTACTAAATATACCGGAGTAGTTTAAATAGTTATCAAATATAGTAAGAGTTTTTGAAAATTTACTCTATCGATAACATAACAATTTTTGAAATTTATTTTGTATCAAAGATATAACAACATATACAAAGCGGATGGTTATAAAGCGCATTTCAAAATTATAATATCATTGATACATGATGAAGTTTAGAAATTCTCATTATATTTGGTAATAGATTTTTCTGGTTAGATAGTTATCTCTCATAATATCTCCTCTGTTGTTTAGTCCTGCCTGAGGCGTTGAATCACAAGCATGCACATATCCATTTAAAGGAAAGGTTCATGTGTGATCCATAAGAATTCCATACATTAGTTGTGGGATGTTTATGGAGATAAAATAAAAAGGACATACACAAGAAGCTAGTACAAAAGAATTATTTATGAAGTAAATAAGAAAAAGGACATAGATAAAAGGTGTGTTCAGTGTGGAGAAAAATATTTTTAAAGAAACTATTTCTTAAAATAAGAAACGTAAATTTTTCTAATGAAAATAGAGAAAATAAATAGCATTATCTCCTTCAATCCATCCACCACCAACTCCACCCCTTGCTGAAATTGCAACACAAATATCGGTTGAGTAAAATTTTAAGTTTATATGTTTCGAAATTGTCCCCAGATTCATAGTCCAATTATTAAACTTTGTAATAAATATTTTTATATATTTAGTGAATTTATAATAAGATCTTAAGCAAAGTTAGTGGGTTCACTTGAATCCCAGTAATTAATACTCTCAGCCCTCGGTTCTAGTTCTCTGAGAAAGGGGTATGAGACTGCTCCTACTCTTCCTTTATCGGGTTATAATGATTTTGTGACTTTTTGGATTCTTTCTCTCGTCTTACTACTGTTTATCTTAAAATATCTAAGGATGAATATTTTTTAGACGGGTGATCGGGTCTTAGAATCCTCGGGAAAGTGTAAGCACTTTGTATACAATTTCAATTTTCTTTCTATAGATATGCGCCATATTTATTATATACTAAGGCTCTCTGGTCTCGAGATTTCAGCCCCATCTTGGCCTTGTATGTTATCCGTTCCACACGGACCTTACATTTTTAGGCCAAATCACGAGGAATAAGTTCTCCACCTCTACCTCTTGTATACGAGATGGGTCGGTGTACTGGGACTCAAACCACTACGAAGTGGCATGTCTTTCGCGAACCTTGATGAGATGTATTTTGTGTTTGTGATAATTTTTAAAGACACTTTTAAGTAGTAATTTGTGTTTGACTAAGTTTCAAAAAGTGTTTCTACTTGCATTTTTTTCATACATTATTATTCGGTAAAAGGTATTTTAAGGAAAAACTACTTTTAACCTCCCTAAAAACGGTTTGCGCAACTCTCCCGGAGAAGCGCATATATATTTTCTCTTAACTTGGCCAAATTACATATTTTTTTACATAAGCATTTAATAATAAACACATTTGATCTTTAAAAAAATTGACCAAACAAACTATTAATTATTTTCTTATTTTTAGTGTTTGATAAACGAAAAGAATATTGTTTAACATTTATATATAACTTAAAAAAGAACTATGTGGTGTGGCCGTGTGGGTGGGATAGGTGTTAGGCAACGGAAACAATAACAAATAAATGGCAAATAATTTGCGAGAAAAATAGGAAAACGGAACACAAACGACGCCTGAATTTACATGGTTCGGTCTCACGAGCCTAGTCCACACAGTGCAGCGGAGGAATTTTATTGCTCTATCTTGTGGTGTTTAGATTACAAGTACAAGCTATCTATTTATAGAAATAGATTAGGATTAGGGTTTCTAACTAATGAGCTTAATTAGAAATTTGGGTCAGGCCAGGCTAAATGGGCCTGCTGACCCAACAATCTCGCCAGGCTTGATAATCTTCAAGCGCCATCACGCGAGCGCTTGTACGTAATCTTCCTCCTCGTCTTTACGGTTGCAACGACCTTTTCATCGGTTAATGCGAAGGTCAGTTGAAGCACGGCTCCCCGGCCTTAGGTCACGGCTAAGCGCCACACCAGCCGTCCTCGGGTCCCTGCAGGCTCCCACTTGCACGGCTGGGATCTGGGATACTGCGAGAACAAACAACACTCTCCATAGTTAGCGATAATCATGGAGGAGAGAGACTGGCGGTGGAACACTTCAGTTCTCTTAACCCACTTGGTGACTCGCTGAAGCTTAGCGGGTGGCTGTCGGTGCTCCGCGCCACGAAAACCTGACTGGGTTGCTGAACCTTTCCAAGCAAGTTCCAGCTTTGATCCTGACTGTGGCTCTGGGTTTATCTCACACCAAAACAAACCTTCTTACGCCTGAGACTATGTGAACCGGATTTTGTTTCTCTTACGATGCAGGACGGTCCACTCCTCAGGGCGGTAAATAGACCGTACACAGCGAACCCCGTTTCTTTCCTCGAGCTATGACCAAGTTCCCCTTTATCACCTTCCTTATATTCAGGAACTTAACATCGTGTCATAAATCATCAGCGCCGCAGAAACCAATCGTTTCGCTAGCTTGGAATCACTCGGACATCCCTTTAAGTCCACGAGCAGGCTAAAATTTTTGAAGATCATATACCCATGCACAGTACATCAAGAACTTTATTGTTCGCTAGTCTTACCTTTCAAATCCCTTCTTTGGTCTGCAATGCCTTCAACTTCTTGTGGGTAGCATGAAATGAAGCACCAAATCCATGACCCAAGAATCACAACTGCTTCTGCAATGCTTCACTGCTGTGGGTAGCATGAAATGAAGCACCAGAATCCATGACCCAAGAATCCACACTGCTCTCCACGCTACATATCAAGAGATCATTGTGAGCGTAAGATTATAAATAGAATCACTACTAAAAAAAATCAATTTGAACTGACAATATAGGAGGAATGGGAACTCACGAAGAAATAATTATAGACGACATCCTCAGCAAGCTACTCGTGAAGTCTCTTCTTCAAGTGTGTTTCAAAATTTTGGAATACATCAATTTCGGAACCTTATTTTAGAAGATGCATCTCCACATTCATGCCAAGAATCAGAATTCCCAAAAACTGCTTATTGGCCAAGCCTGCGGCAGCTATGCTTTTTACTTGTATTCTTCTTCTTTATTGGCCTCTTCTTCTTCGTCGTCTCAACTTGCTAAGGATTTACGCAGACTTGATTCCCCTACAAGCTCTAAACTATGTCATGCTAGAGTCTATTGTTGTTGTGATGGTTTGTTTTTCATGGGGATTTGGAGTAATCCATATTCCACGTTGTTAATGTTATGGAACTCCTCCACAAGAGAGTCAATAATACTTCCCGGCCATCCAGAAGAGGAATATACTTATGGAACGGGATGTGACTCGACTAGTGATGACTATAAAATTCTTGGAGTTGACATGAATGATGAAGCATCCGACCAAATTCTATCACTTAAAAGAGGTTCCTGGAGAAATATTGAAGAAACCTCAGTTAGGTTGAGTGACACTATAATATCTGATAGGGAAGTATGTTTGCCATTTGTACATGGAGCACTTCATTGGATTGGTATGTCATACCCAAGCCGTTCTGTGGTTTCATTTAATATTTCAGATGAGAAGTACGGAGAGATACCGTTGCCCGCCTTTGAGTACTGCCCTGCAGTCGTTCGAATGGGTGTATCCGTGTTGGGAGGAAGACTTTGTGTTTACCGTGATAGCATAATAACTTTTAACTTATGAGTGATGAAAGACTATGATATCAAAGAATCTTGGACTAAATGGTTCACATTACCAAATAATATTGACATTTGTGCTGTTATACCGATATATAAATTTTTTTCAGATGATGAAGTGCTACTTATCTACTTTTGTTCAGAAGGATTGGTATATAGGACATCTAATGGATTAAACAATCGAAAATGGCCTCTAGATTGTGATGATATTGATGCAATACACATTCATGATTGGTTTTTTTTATAACAGAAAGTTTGATTTATGAGATTAATAGACTAATAATGATTTAAATGATATAATTTTAGGTGTTAGAAAGCTTTTGGAGTGGAATGCTCAAAATTTGAAGAAGAAATGACTAAAAAGAGCAATATATATATATATATATATTCTTATCAAATTTTTGGACAACTTATAAAATTTAAGCTACTTATTATATCATCTTTGTATTTTTTTAAGCTTAGAGAGCAACCATAGCTATTTTAGGAAGGTTTTGAAGAATTTCACCCTAGAGTATCAATTTTCTTTCCTAATTACTCTTTAATTATATCTTTCTTTTCCTTTCATCTTATATTTTCATTCTCACATTAGCTAAACTCCATAATTGGTGTTGTGGACTCTTATGATATTAATATGAATGATTACTAGTGTATCTAACTTATTATTATTTGGGTTTTGATTATCTACTTGTGTACATTCTTATTGGTGAATTTGATGGTGACAAACACTAGATTAATTAAGCCCTACACATCCATTTATTGCTTGAAAGAGTGGAAATTGGATTGCATATTAAACAAATTGTAGCAAGGAATTGAGTTTATTGAGAAATCATTATGCTTGATTAATAGAATCCAACTAGGGATAGGAAGTTCTACTTGAGTCAATTGGGTCTTTAATTAATGCATCATCACGTTGACACAGTTTATGTTGGAATTGAAGAATTCACTAAAGATCATCATGAAACTACATCAAAAACAGTATAATAATTGCATCTTTAGTATTATTTGCTCTTATAAATTACTTCATGTACACTGTGCATAATAATCATAGGATATTGTATCTATTATTGGATGTTTGGTTCATGATTATACTAAAATTTGGAAATGCTATGAATCATTTAAAATTATTTGTGATTCAGATTGGATAGATATTCATATTGAGTTTATATAAATCATGTCATATGTGACTTAAAATTTATTAGCTAATTAATACGAAGATGGTAATTGTCGATTTTTAATTACTCTATCTCAAATGCTTCTTTAAGAGGAAAACTAGGATGAGGTAAATAAAAGTATGGGATATATAAGTCGTGCATTTCTCTTTTAATATGAAAACTTGTTGTAAGCATTTCTTATGATGTTATATAATTAATGTTACAAACTTTATTAGTAAACAAATGTGAGNCGTAGGATATGATGGGACCTCCCTTGTGACTGTCCCCTTTGCCAAAATGTAGTAAACAAATGTGAGATAATTATTAGTAAAAGATGATAACTTATTATAAGTAAAAGACTTTACTTGAAAAAAAAATTTAAGAAAAAAAAAAGTTATAAAGATGACGAGGAGTAGTATCATTTACGTGATCTGAGTATTGGCTAGTATGTTTAATGTCTGTTAATCCAGATTGAATTTGGTATAAATAATTTATTATTACTCCCTTCGAAAAAGTAAAAGTGAACGGAGGTCTCTTGGACGGTGTAATAGCTTGCAAACTATATAGGAGATGTAAACTGCACTAAGCAAGTTCTGTGCGACAGACTCAACTCAGAAAGCATTGAGAGAGGGGATCGAACCCAGCTTATCTGTGTGAATAACCACCACAAAACCAACTGAGCCACATCCTTAATTGCAACTAATGTATTTTTAAAGTACCGAAACATAATAGAAATATTTGAATCATTCTGAAATTGAGTCAATATTTTTAGGAAGAATACTAGGGCATTTTTGGAACATAGGCAAGTAATTATATTAACCATGCACTTGTATAAACAGTTTACCATTGAAAGAAATGGCCCTGCGCATCTGACGCTCTGTCATTTAATTTATCGGAAACATTTACTATTTAAACAATGTCTTTTTCACCTGAAAAAAACACTTCCTTTTTTTTAACGTTGTTGCTTTCTTAAGCTAAATAGAAAGCAAGAGGGTTTCACCCTAAACCGGAAAAAAGGGTTTGACCCAATTAAGACCTTCTTTCATTTATTTTTAGAAAGACCAAAAAAAAAAAAAAAAAGACAACGATAATTTGTTTAGAAAAATTTCTACTGTGATTTTCAGTTAAAAATATAAATTATAATTAATGGGAGGATCTAAGATGATATGTTTGTCTCTGTTATTATTTTCCACTTTTCTGGCAATAATTCCCAGCCTTAATGCTCATATTGGTGACTTTGACGAGGTATGGAGAAGGAGAGCCCAGGAAGCAGATGAATGGGCCCAGCAGACCTATAAGCCCGACCCGGTCAATGTCACCCTTGCATTTGCTAAGCAAACTAGAGAGTACGTTAATTAATTTCCTCCCTCTCTAATTTCTATTTTTTAAAATATGTTTCTGGTCGTTATTACCCTTGCAATTATAGTAACATCAATAATTAATTAAGATGGCATTTGTCCATAAAATACATACTTCAAAATCGAGCATTTTTTCTTTCATTTACAGTTATTTTTATTTAATTTTTTATGATTTAATGTTTGATCATCACGTCGGTTATTCCCTGAAGAGAGTAGCATTTTAGGGTTTTCTTTTTGATGTTATAATGCAAAAAAAAAGGTCAAGAGTGCAACTTTACAATGCATAAGCCTCTAATGATCACAAAATTAGAGCCAAATATTTAAAACTGGTTAACAATTTAATTTCTCAGGTCCTTGAAGGAAATAAACGAAGCAAAGCTGGCAACAAATGGAACAAGGAGGCAGTTAAAAGGGGATAAAAAATACGGTGGGCCTTGCCTAGTCACCAACCCAATTGATAGGTGCTGGAGATGCCAAGAGAATTGGGCGGACAACCGGAAAAGGCTAGCAGATTGTGCAATGGGCTTCGCGAAAGGGACCACCGGTGGAAAAGCCGGCAATATCTATGTGGTCACGGACTCTTCCGACGACAGTAGCAACCCTAAGCCGGGAACCCTTCGTTACGGTGTCATTCAAAAGGAGCCATTGTGGATCATTTTTGCTAGCAGCATGACCATTAGGCTACACCAGGAGCTCATTGTGCAAAGCGATAAGACCATTGATGGCCGTGGAGTTAACGTTCACATTGCACATGGCGCAGGTATAGTATAGTTTTAAGGGCATTTTGGTCATTTTAATGCGCAACACGGAACCTTCTCAATCAGTAAATCTTATTAAATTATACTATGTGTCGGCAGGTATTATGATACAATACGTGAAGAACGTGATCATCCACGGTCTCCACATCCACGACATCGTGGTAGGCAATGGCGGGATGATCAGAGACGCGGTGGACCACATCGGAATACGGACGCAGAGCGACGGAGATGGTATATCGATATTTGGTTCGTCCAATGTATGGGTGGATCATGTCTCGATGTGGCGCTGTTATGACGGGCTTGTAGATGCGGTGGAGGGATCCACTGCTGTTACCATATCCAACAGCCATTTCACTGATCATAACGAAGTGATGCTTTTTGGTGCGAGTGACAGTTCTTCAATAGATCAAAGGATGCAAATCACTGTGGCTTTTAATCATTTTGGGAAGAGATTGATACAGAGAATGCCAAGGTGCAGATGGGGTTTTATTCATGTTGTTAACAATGACTACACACATTGGAATATGTATGCTATTGGTGGTAGCCAACATCCCGTTATTATTAGCCAGGGTAATCGTTTCATTGCTCCTCCTGACATGTTCAAGAAAGAGGTTACAAAGAGGGACTATGCCCCAGAATCAGTTTGGAAACAGTGGACATGGAGATCACAAGGTGATCTATTCATGAATGGAGCATTCTTCGTTGAATCAGGTGATCCAGATTGGACCAAGAAACACGTGAACCTTTTTGATGGGATTTCATCAGCCTCAGGGGATCAGGTCACTTGGATTACAAGGTTTGCTGGGGCACTAAATTGCAAACCAGGAGAAGCTTGTTAAAAAGACACACTTATAAAATTTATTTGTCCTACACATATCATCATATATGTCCTTAATTCTAAATTTACGTTTATTGTATCAAAATTCCTTGTAATTTTGACTCATTAAGGACTACATTTTATATAAAAAAAACTAAAAATTTCAAATTCATACCAATTACCTTGTACTTGCTATGCAACTCTTGTGTCAGTATTTAACGAGAAGATAAGTAGAATTGA
>JACEIK010002110.1:55357-96166 GCA_018107945.1 Datura stramonium | reverse complement strand
ATCAAATTAAGTAGCCGTATTTTCTTCTGTTTGGGAGGGATATTTAGTTGTTTAATCCGTAGCTAACATTGCTTCAAGATTGTTGAAAGCAATTTCTATCCTCAACTGTATTTTCTCTTTATTTGTCCTAAAATAGTTTGTAGTAGCTTGTATTAATTTAAAACTATCAATCCCATAAAACGTTTTGATTTTTTTGAAGGATTTAGCGTAATGCTTTTTCTTAGAAAGTACTCTAATAAATAATAATCATACAAAACGTTAAAATTTTGGTCCCTGTTATATAATGATTCTATTAATTATGTACGTTGATAGAATCCTTCATCTAATTGATATATCATGAAAAAGGTAAGTCATTTATACCGGATATATCAGATACAATTTTCCTAGAAATCATCAGCAACATGATCGCTTTTTCCATAAACAAAACAACAAAAGAAGAAACAGAAAATTAGGCGAAAACGCAAAGTACACGAGAGTCGAGGATTCATGGTTGTTAACAACTTCAATAGCCTGATTGCCGGAATAAGTCATTTGCACCTGACATACCATGCTTTCTCTTATTCAGATGTTTGCTTTTTTAAGATTAGAGTTGTGTAACATGTTGACGAAGACCCTCGAACTGGGGGTTTAGTCAATAGAAGGGACTACTTCGTCTTTCTGAATAGACATTGGCAGTGGCGGATTCAGAATTTTAAAGCAGTGGGTGCTCTCTATATTTAGAGCACATAATGCAATAATATAATTAATGGGTTCAATTGAATAATACATTTTTCATCACAAAATATAAAAATATAAGTAAAAAATTATTAAAATATTAACAAATATAAATTTTGAATTATCAAATTTAAGCTTATAATCGACTGATAACGCACAATCACCATGACTTTCAAGTATAAGTGTAAATTTTTTTTAAAAAACTGACATTAAAAATATTTTAATGTAAAATATAATAAATATTATTGTCATTTTTATTAACAAAAAAAAAATCTTTAAATACATAATTATTTTTTGATATTTTCCTATCTGAGAAAAAAAAAGGATACTAGCATTATTGCTTACACCAGTTTTATTTGCAAAATACCTATTCAATTTAAATTAAATATAAATTATATAATTTGATTTATCTACAAAAAAGTAATAAACAATTTTTTTACGGAACACAATCTTAAACTGTAATTCATAAGGAAAAAAAATAAAAAAAAATTACCTCAAAAATCATAAGAGTAGTAGATTAGAGTAAAAGGAATAAAAAGAAAAAAGAAAGAAAGTTAAAAAAAGAAATCAAATAAAGTGGAGAGAGAAAAATGAAGGAAAGGGGAAGGAAAATCTCAGAAATTGAACTAAAATGTTAGTTGTAAGATTGATCCCACAATCAAGAGGTGAAAATGACAAAATTGTTTCTTTTCCGACCAAAGCACCCAACACTTGTTTGTGTCTGTGGATGCTTATTCTATTTTATTTAATTTTTATCAATTTTATATAAATATTTATGAATTCCACGTCAGGAGTAATGAGTGCTCGAGCACCCACACGGGTCTATGTGGGTCCGCACCTGGACATTGGTTTGTTACTGCACAATAAGCAAAGGATTCGAAATTCAGTAACGTATTATTAAGAGGTTCTGAGGTATATTGGGATTTGCAAAAAATTACCTTCTGATGTTTATAACCAATTGGATCCTGAAAATCGTGTATGTTCAAACTTATTTCTAAAAGAATAGAATGAATGAGAAAGATAAGATAAGGAATTATCTCTAATGATAGATTGTCCTAACCATTCAACCATTATTCCATCCCTGTTATCGATTGAACCTGCTCTGAATAATCCTCCTTCTACCGGATTATTGTCGATATAATCATAAACAACTAATTTTTCTGAATTTTAGACCAGACTTCTAATAAATTTTTATTTTTTACTAATCCTAATCCTAAAATCAAGATAAAATCTTATATCAAAACGACTTCTGGCATATCAAAAGAATCAAAATCGCAATCATAAAATATAGAAAGAAAGATCGAACGGGATAAAAGGAAAAAAAATATTCAGAACAAATTACAAAATATAGATGCTTCCGAAAAATCAAACATGTATAGGATGGCAAATTTTGGAAGTGGATATATATTAACGAGCAATATCATTTTAAGTTTTGGCGGATTGACTTTTTGCTATGTCTTGTAATGTGGCTGTTTATGTTCAAGTTATGTTTATGCGGAATGGTAAACATGAAAAGTAATAAAGGTAATTGGAAAACAATTTAAATTTATGGCTTAATCAATATATAGAAAATTGATTTTTGTATGCACATACATGAAGATTTTATCAATATAACTAAATTATGTCTCAATTATTGGTAAATTCAATGACCTTTTTATGACACTGCAAATAAATTCACTCTATTGTTTATAATACTGAAACAATACTCGCATATCTTAATTGATTTCTAAGTCACAGATTTTTCGAACTTAATGCCTTTCACAAAATTCACTTTAGGTTAGAAGGTGTTTCAACAAATTATGGGCACCTATAGTCATGTAAAGACCATTGACAGATCTATAAAGTTTTACTTGTGGGTTACCGTAAACCCAATAGCTATTGCACGGGACATGTATTTGTATTTAAATGATTCACAATATCTATTAATATTTTAGCTAAATCCAATTGATAATAACTTAAAAGATCGTCACAAGAGTACATAAAACTTCAAATCCTAGAGGTGGTAAAAAGCACACCAAACTATATAACTACCTTTTCATATCCTGAAAACACGGGTTATGGATAATTTACGAAATAGCTCTTAGATTTGCTGCTACACATGGATGAAAATCTAGAATACTCTGAATACATTCGTTGCATTGTTGATTAGAAGTGCCTAGCGACACCCATTTCTCATCTGCCCCAAAACTTGAGCTTCTCATAAAACGTTTGCACAGCAAGTTCTTCTGACTACAGACCACAATTGCTGATTAGGCATGTCAAGCTTCTAAGTTCCTACTCTCAATCTAAATGATTTTGCACTTAGGAACTCCCAGATTCATTCCCTGAATCTATGGCAGTCGGCTGAGGGTTCTTGTAACCACTGATCTGTTCGCTGTAGCGCTTCTTATCTGCCTTGGCCATAGCCTCATAGGGTTCTTTCTCCTCAGCTGCAAGATCATTAATCCAGCAAGTGAGCCATGATGTATCAACTGCCCTTATTTATATAATAATTAAAGAAAATAAAAACACAAAACAGACTGCAACAAGCATGACCAGCATTGTGTCAACCGCCCTTAAATATGAAATAATGAAGCAAATAAGACAAATACCTAAATGCCACAAATATAACCAACCTGATAGCTTATTCCATCTCTCTCCAAGAACCTTCCCAACGTCGGTGAAGGAAATTCCAGGATTAGTTTTCTTCACATTCTACAAAAATAAACATAAGGCAAGTGAATGGAACGTTACAACCATGATGAGTCTCGAAAGGTATCTCGGCACAAGAAAAGCACTACCAACACAACAAAGAAGCAGGTTACCATACAATGACGGCATGTGGTTGTAATTTCCATCAAACCAGAACAAATTATAATAAACATATTTAAGGCAAATTAATGACAAATGAATACAGAAAACTTATCACAGTAATACACAGATAAAACGGGTATAACACTATATAAATGCTTCCCCGCGGACTTCAAACAATTGCCGTAACCACTGATGGCAGTTACACTCGCTACAAACATATCCAATCAACTGCTTTAAGAACTCTCACACAAACTTTTTGCAAGTAGTGAAATCAAAACAATAATTAGTCCAAAGATAAAATAATGTTAGATGATTCTTTGCTTGAACCAGAGATAATCAATTTTTAGGAAAATGAGACAAGCCCATTTACATTGGGAGGTGCATTTTGATCTGATCAAAGGAACTAGAGAGCTGCGCACAAGTCTACTCGTGGTTTGTTTTGATTGCAAACTCTGTTTGTCAGTCCTATAGTCCCTTCAGAAAGACATCCACCAGACAATTTTTTTTTAAAATGGGAAACATGTAATCAACTCCTTGTTAAATTTGTCAAGGATTAATGCTGGATAGATCTTCTTGAATCCGAAACCTGGGTTCCCTTTGTGCTTCCTATTTTCTCTTCCACCTCTGAGCATTCCACTCTGTAACTCCACTAAGTCTCTCAGTCAACCCCGCACGAGGAATCGGCCCTTTTCACTTTTACAACGGAATAATGTTGCCTTGGTTCTTTATCCATCCATGCCTTTTTCCTCAAAGGCCCAGAATTTGTTCATTTTGGGAAATGAATCTACTACTCAGAATGCTTTTAGTTTGGAACTCGCCCCTAACCATGTATGCTAGATGTGTCCAAGTGTTCAATGAAATGCCCATGAAAGGTACCCGTTCAAGGAACTCAATCATTTCAGGATTTGTAAATAAAGGGATTCTAAAACGGGATTAGGGTATTTAAAAAGATATTATGGGCTCTAGAACTTTTAAGTTGACTATGATTTTTATCAGCTTGATGGTGGAGATTTTCTTGTCGTGATAACAAGGCGATATATGGATTAGTTGTTTTGAGTAGCATGGACTACAAATATATTCAGGTGAGGAAAGCTAGAGTTGGATACGCCGCATTGGGTGCTTGTTTTTGTTCATCTGATGAGGAAAGAAAGAACTCGTTTCCTTCATGTACACTATCTTTTTCAATAACTCAGACAAAAAGCTGGGATACAGACCACAGAATGCAGGGAAAAGTCATTGATTTACTAAGAGGACTCCTAAACTCTTCATCATCAAAGTTCCATCAGCATGAGAAACACACCTAGATAAGAAATGCTGTAACAAGACACCTACCTCTCTTTCATTCTGCGAGAAGAACATGAAAGCACTAATTGCCCTCTTCGGGGCATTTGGATCCTTCTTCTTTTTCTGTTTTTTCTTCTTCGATCCATCATCATCTGCCTTTTTCCTGCTTGTAGATGGCTTTGACACAGTAGCCTCCTTTTTGGGCTTCTTCTTTGCAGGTTTCTGAAGCCAGCGTACATGAACTCAGCTCATATTTTTCCAAATATGCAAATTAGAACTTGAAAACGTGTAAATGTGAAAGCGCAATGTTACCTCCTCACCACCACTGCCACTGGCATCAGATTCATCCCCTCCAGAATCATCAGTAGGAGACCCTCCATCATCCTTATCAAGGACAAAATCTTCGTCCTGAAAAGATTGCGAATGTCGGACAGTATTTCAAGGATTTTCAACAACACAAAGGGTAAGCAAAACGTACAATTCCAACAAGACACTCTGAAGATGACCTTGAAAAAGACAATCATGGAGTTCAAGAAGATGAAATTTACAAATAGGGATGTTTACCTCTTCATCACTGTCATCTCCACCCGCTTCATTCTTAATACGCTCAAGATGTGGATCAACGGCATCATCGTCATCATCGGGCAAAACAGGAACCCCTTCTGTTGCCCGAGCTTCATTAAGGTTCATTATTTTCAGACCCTTTAAACTGCATTACGCAATAGTCGTGTCATAAAGACGAAGTAGACTTATTAAACCCAAATTGATAAAGAAGAAGGCTTGAAAGTCGAGCTAACTTGATGAAATCAAAAAGATTGTGGTATTCATTTCTCTGGATATTCCGGAAAAGATGTTCTTGTTCGGTCTTCAGTCTAATGAGAAGATCAAAGTAATGCATGTTGGCTGTGCCCGCAGCGTGCCTCTCAAACTCCACATAATCAATCTAATTGCATAATGAAATAAGTCAAATTTTCAAGAATGAAAATGTACAACTCACAGAATTTTGAACTTTATAGCAACTTGAGTATACCTCCTCATGCAGTATAAGAGTTGGCGGTTTAGGCAAAAAGAAGAAGCTCTTCTCAAGAGGATAGAGGAGTCCATCTTCAGCTTTCAATGAGGACTTCACCGCATAGCCATCTTGACTGCTACGGAACTTCCCTGGTTTAGTGACTTTGGCACCAGACAAGCCACGTAAAATTTGAGTAAAGATGTCATGGATAAGACCCTGGTTCACAAGTCAAATTAAATGCTAATAAGTTAACGACACCAAACATGCGTCCGTTAACTTTAAGCAACAAAAAATAAATATAATGAACTTGCAATCCTTTTTTCACAGTAGATGCAAATCCAAATGACTATAAATGGAAAAAAAAAACACTAATTACCTTGTAACCTGTTAGCAGCCTATCCTTGTATTTCGTATTTAAAAGATCTTCACTTAGAGCCAGCGAGAGGTCTACCACATTGTCCGTCTCAAACTGGCAAAGACAAAAAGTCAGCAGGTTGATACCAAAAATAGGATGCACGTCATTATCCAATACACATCAATCAATACCTGCAATACAATGTGCGGATACAAAGTTTGGCCCTTCCTAATTGGAGGATCAAGAGTGATAACTACTAAAGTGTGTGGTTGGTTATGCTGCAAAAGCAGAGAAGTCACATTTTCAATACAATAACTTAAAAGTTCAATGAAGACGACTTCAAAAGACTGCATGTAGAAATTAAAACAAGTTGGCATAACTAAAACATTGATGAAGTTGCTTAAAGGGGGGTGAACATAGAAATAACCTTAGGCAACAAAAAAATACGGACTACGCTGCTGTACTGAATTTTAAAGTCATTGGCTTGCCCTTGCAAGCGCAAGAATGAGAGATGAAGTTCAACATTGTAACGACCCCTGCAGCATATGGGCACATGTCAATCACTCTGAAGCAAAAAACAGATGGTAATAACAAACAACATGAAAAGCGCTTAACCAACCTTGGAGTAAGTATGGCAATGCCATCAAATGTGACAACAGCTTCCTCACCTCCGGCACCGACATCAGCCATTGACATGATTTTGTCACGAAAAACCTAATAGGTACAATCACATCACTCAATCTCTACCAAGAGAAGTTACCATGTCATGGAAGGGATTAAGGATCCCTCCAGTGACTTCAAAGAATTGAACTGATATGCCTTTGCTTACTTGAGCAGGAGGTCGGTTTTCATCACCGACAAATTGAGTGTTTGAATTAGGGATGTGAAAGCTGATTTCCATCAGCGAGTCTTTCTGCAATCAACAAAAGTATGGTTTATTAAAAGTAGAGTGGCTTCAAAGCATTAGTCACGAAGTGTGTCATTCAGGTAAGAATTGGGCATGATAACCAAATTAGAAACACATTAATGTCAAAAGAAAAGAAAAAAGAACTCCTCAGCAATCATTGAGGACAGTGAGTTACCTCATTAGCCCCAGTTGTATCATCTACATGGAACTCCAGCATGACATCATTTTTTCCTTGAAGCTGTGTTTGAGAAACATCTGCTAACGATATCTCAAATGCTTGCTTAGAACCAACAAGAAAAGCAAGCATATTCCCTGCAAAAAGTGAAGCGGAGTCAAATATAAGTGTGTGCGCAATCCATATAAAATTGATGTTCCAAGAGAAGATCATATTCAAAAGAATCTACCAAAAGAAGAATATAAAGAAAAGTAAATATCAAACAAAAAGAAAAAAATATCAGTACACACACAGGTGGGAACAAATAAATTACATCATTGTGCCGCTCTTTAATGTCACGTATGAGTTGCCAAACTCGTGGAATAGAGAAGCTTTTAACAGTAAGGTAAATAACTCCTGGAGTAAAGCAGTTGGTAATTTACTAGTAGTCTAACACCAGAAGTAAAAAAAATGGGACCTCATGCTGGTAGAGAAGCTGAAGGGGGGAGTGGGGGTTTCTTCTGCTTTTTGCCTTCATTTTTAGTATTTCCTCCTAACCTTCAACTTTCCCATGTCTATTTAAGAAAAAGAACTCCTTTGAAGATTGTGTAAAACCAATAAAATGTCATTACCAGTGCCCCATGTAGACAGAAGAAATACTAAGATAACAGCTCTCTCCAGTATTAAATCTTGCTTCCCTATATGATCTGTTGCAAAACTATTAAAAGCAATATGTGCAGTGTGAACTTCCCATTTAGACCACTCACGCTCAGCCAGTTAAGTTGAAGGCATAAAAAAAGAATTATTTGTATAGTTAAGGTAAATTCAGCTACAACTCATTTTATACAATAAGAAAAAACACCTATGTCAAGCATAAGAAAATCAGGAAGCTAGTGAACTCATGAAGAAAGCACATCTCCCAACCATTTAGATCAACTTCTCCCCAGTTTTTTCCACTAATTGATAGCTGCTTCTCCTCCGGAGATATCCCGCAAGAATTCTGGAAATAGGCGGTCAAACTTGCAACATCCTGCAAACCAGTAAATACACAACCAAGGAACATCAAAACTGATAACACAGGATAATAATGCACAAGTGTTCCCTATCCCACAGGTTCTCCAGCTATCACATTCATTGCAAAGATTCAGAGGTATAAACTGATACAAAGACGTTAGAGATGGTCAGCTTCTACCAACATCTTAATAAAGAAGACCACTTTTCTTTAGCTTCAATAAACTCAGAACTTTGCTCCCCTTGTTTCTCTCTTCCTCACAGCATGTAATTACAGTAGTGGAACCGTGACACTTAGCACTTCCAGTAGCCAGTTCCAAGCTAGATATGTGTTAGGTATCCTGGTCACCCCTAATTCAATTAAGTACCAGTCAACATGTAAGATTGACAACCATTACGAGGCCTGAGGTGTCAACTCCCTGGGTTTCATTTTTTTATCAAGTTATACTAAGTTGCTAATTACCATGTAATAAGTAACCTAATACTACAATTTCCAACCTTATTATGGCTAATCATCTATCTCTCCCCATTGGTTAAGCTGTTTCTATTCCACTGCATCAGCAACAAAATAGTTCAAGAAGCTGATGAACTGAAACTTACTAAAAGCAAAATAAAAGAGTTACCTGGTCACGAAAGCCAGTAAATTTGTAGTAAAGACCATCCTTAATCCGCACACCCAGCTGATTAGTTCGAGGAACCTTCATCCAAGTAAGGCCCACTATATCGTCCTTGTCCACTTCCACAGCCTTACCACCACCTTGTTTCTTCCATAATATACCTCCAGACTGAACCTTGAGCTGCCCTGGATTCTGCATTTCTCCGAAACAAAAGAAGAAGTTTTTTTATTAACAAAATATTAGGCAGCTACCTAAAAAAAAAGAATCTTTCTACAAAAGGTAACATCCAAGATCCCTTTTTTTGTGTGTATCCAAGAAATTCTTTTGTTTTTATTTTCCCCCTTTTCTTTTGACCAAGTAGATCCAAAACAGATGGAAATGTCCCATAAAGACACTAAATTAAAAATAAAACTACCAAAAACACAAAACAGACAGAATAAAATTAGGGTTTGCAATCACATTACAACAAACTCGTTAATAAATAGGAGCTAGGGTTCCAAGAGTCCATCTAAAGACCACAAAAATGACGAGATTATAACAAAATGGAAAAAATAGGCTTTAAAACGAAATTGTTACAGCGATTTTTAGCATAAACAAGGTCTAGGGTTTTCAGCGTGCACCTAAAGAAGCAAAAAAAAAAACATATGGAAAACCATCTGAAACTCGGAATTAAGCAACGAAGGGAACAAGAAAAAAGCGAATCTAGCCCAGAGAATAAGAACAACTTACAGTGCCTCCACGGCCGCCGAGAGAGATGTTGTTGAACAGGTGACCGTCTGTCATTGCTTCCGTATGTGAAAGATGAAAAAACACACACTGCTGCAAATGAGGGGCGCTGAGGAAAAGGTTATATAGATGCACAAGTATCAACCTCCTCCCGCGCGAAAACACATAGGCGGTTTGGGATTTTCGACCCGACCCGAAACTGAATATTTGCACCTTGCTTCCGAGACAGAATGTAACTCGTTTTTACCTCGTTAGTAGTTGCGGTTTAATTTTCTATCGATATTCTTTTTACACGTTTTTTTAATAAATTATTAATTAAATTAAATTATTTTATTTATTTTTTTAATCTAAATTTGATGATATTCTTTATTTTCATCATATTCAGTTTTTCTTCATATTTTATTTTATTTATTTTTTTAATCTAAATTTGATGATACTTTATTTTCATCATATTCAGTTTTTCTTCATATTTATTAAATAAGAGCAAAATACTTAACTATATTTTAATTTTTTTAAATGATAATTATTATTAATTTTAACATTACTATATATCATCTTGATAATTATTTAAAATGATAATTTGATATTGCTCTTACACTATTTATTCTTATCATTCTTTGAAATATATAAACAATAACCGCAAAATTTTAGTTGATTGTGAAAAGAACTAATCGATGTGGTTATGTAGAGATCGATGATATTTCATTTTAAAGATCATCTCGCATATTATCATTGTTTGTTGTTGTTGTCATTCTCAAATAATCATTATAATATTTTTTTAATATTATTGTTGATTTATTTAAATTTATTTGCAAATTATTAAAAGTATTATTTACTTATTTAATTTAGAATAAAATTATAAAATAAAAAATATATAAGATATGCGCCCCATAAGTTCATGAAACTTATGCTCCATATTTTGAAGCTTATGTCTTACCTCGTGCTACATAAAACATCTCGTCTCGTGCTCTAATGCTAGCAAAAACATTGCTCCTAAAAACAATATGACAGTCAACTCTTCTATTATACTAGTTAGTAGTATTTAATTGGTTGATAATCTCTAAATTTTTATGGAAATTATTTTGTTCAAATTACAGAAAGTAACATTTCTAATATTAGATGAATTATCATTTTCCTTTTATTAATAACTGCTTGACAGATTTTATTACTTTACTCTTAGTTTTTAATTTACATGATAGTGTTGGACTGATTATATAATTATTTTTTTAAAAAATTATCACCTAAATGAGATAATGACTTTGTATTATAAATTATTCTATAATAATAATAACTTACTCGCATAATCTCAATGGCGCTCCGAGCAGATTTAACATTTTTTATTAAGAGTATAATTTAAAGAAAATAAATTATTTTAAAAATATGTTAAAGAAATTTAAATACAACTTTTTAAAAAAAAAATGTATACAATGCTTATTTCAATCACCGCATAGAACAAAAGATAAGCGCGTATTAACATATAGTATGTTGGACTGACTTAATTTTTAGTCAGCATGCCTCTTGTTATAGAAACAAATTTGTCGTTCATTTTTTCCCAATGACGAGAAACATTTTGAAAGAATCAACCTGGAGCTTAAAATTTCGATTTCAAATCCCGAAATAAATGTTATTATCTCTTCTTTTGTTTTTGCAGAAAAATAACTGTCTCCAAAGCAATCATAATATTGCTTGCACCAACGATTCAGGCATCTTCAAAAGCAATGTAGAATCATAACTCAAAATCCTCAAATTTATAGCTAAAGAAAAGAGTTGAGCAAAATTTTCAATCCGTACCTCAGAAATAATTTCTTTTGCTTCCAAACCATACTATTGGTAACATATCTGACTAAGATTTCTAAAATGTGATGTAAATACTTTGAAATGCCAAAGTTAGACACTTGTAATAGAGCTCAGTAATTTCAAATTCTAGTTTTATTCCTTAAAATATAAACTATATGGCACATAATCTTGCACCAAAAGCTGGTAAAAATGATCACTGAAGCAACTAAGGATATATCACCATATCTCAAAGTTATCAACTTTAATTTATTGAGACCATATAGTTTTAGCCGTCAAGGCTGTGTCAGATGGATTCAAAATGATTAAAATTGGTAGCATTTTATTTAAAAGGGAAAAAGAAAGCCACTCTCTAAATAAAGCATCAATAATTGAGTGTCTTTTAAGTTATAAAGTAGAGAAAATTATCCTTAGAATTATCCTTAGTTGAGTGACATATGAGAAAATAACTCACCAAGTAAGTTTCAACTGCCATTAAGTAAGTTTCAACTGCCATTACATCCCTAAAGGACAGCCCGAGCGTACTAAATTTCCGCCATGCGGGGAGTCCAGTGGAAGGATCGACCACAAAGATCTATTATGTACGCTATTCAGATTTTCGCAAAGCAGCTATTTTCGCCAACAAATATTGCCACATACCATTACACCCATATTTCTCATAATACCCAAATGAGGAGTTGAAATAATAATTTAAAAAAAAATAGTACACCAAGAATCTGGAACTGATCATTTCTACAAAAAAAAAAATTAGTCTAGAAATCATCATTAGAGATTTTTGATATAGCAACAAGATAAGCTAGACGTAGTTCTCTGCTCAAGATCAAAACACTGGATCACTAAAAATCCAGCATAAATTTCTTTCTATTTCTTTTATTCACTTCAGATTTTGTGTTCCTAGCCCATTGTGCAGGGAGCTAAATCACAAAACTAGAAATTAAAACTTTTCCTTGTTGGAAATAAATTACACATTGGAAGAAGTTGGCAAATAAGTTAGTTGATGTGTTTATAATCTATTAAGTCTTCAATGAACATCCATAGGAAGTAAGACCAAAATGCTCATATATGATCCAATTGGCAAGCATGATCAAGATGTTCCAAGAAGTTTTAAAGTTGAAACTGCAGTTTCTTAACACAATGAATTCTAATTTCAGAGCTTGCAGCCAGCATGCTAGTCATACATACAGGCGTTGTATCAACTCAGATCTTACAAAACAGCTTCCCTAAAATATCAAAATTGTTTTCGCTTGTTGGAAAAGAACTTATCTCTCTTTGCCCAAACATACAGAAGGAAAACTATAACTCCAGCACTCATAGAAACTGACGCCCAGGGAAATGGTGGGTCCTTGAACAGACTAGCGATGCTTCCAGCTCTGGGAAGCATGATAAACAAGAGAGAGTGAATGGCATATATGTCATGACTCCGATGCCCTCAGGTGATACAAAGCCATTTCAAAGTCAAAGTGTGAGAGTGCAGAAACTGCCTTGTCTAGCTTGTACTTGAACAAGTTCCACCTTTGCATGAACTCAGTAAGCTGATTATGCTTGAGAAGCTTTCTCTCCCCGCCGTGTGCAGAAATGGATTCAAGAACTTCAAGAGCACTAGTGATACTGAAGTTCAACGATGTCAATAATACATTTCTTCTTGCAGCATCCTTCTGCACAAATGACAACGAAGAAACATCCGAAAATGGGCCAAATGGGGTTTGCCCGACACTCCATGAATAGTCTACTAGAGTACTGTTGTGTCTTGGGCTCCAAACTGCACGTGTTGGTGAGACTCCCCACATGCTCTGTAAGATGGAACCTACAATGGGCCTCTAATTCATGCGAGTCTGGGTAAACACATGACGCCCATTACAACTATATCACCACAGTCTGTGTACTCTTTGTCCTGACTGCTATAACCATATCCTTAAAGGCCACAGACTGATGATAACGATCAAGCAACAGAATCGAACTAACATCCAAATCAAAAACATAAACTGGAAGTATCCTTCCACCAAAGTCCTCCTCGGGAAGCTTAGCAATCCGGCCAAACTCATCCAGCTGATTCAGACAATGTCTGGTGTAAGCGCTTCATTCAGGTATTCGCTGACAATCAGAGTATAGTTGTCAAACAAGTACCTAGAAGTATATGAGGTAGCTGCCCTCGAAATGGCAAAAGAACAAATGGAGCACTCTGCTAAATTCACCTCATACTTCTTAAATCTCAAAGATTGATCTCCAAACAAAATCCCATTCTCATTTACTTCATCCATGAAATTCCTCTCTATCAACTTCCAATCTAACCCAAAGTTATCTTTATTATCCGAAGAACCGTGTATGTATAACCTAACTATCAAAGAATTCTCAAACGGGATAGGGATTCGCAAAGAGGGTACGAGAAGAACCTTATAAGCACTCCAAACCAGTGACGCCAAATCCGAAAGCAGTGACTTTTTTGAGACTTGACGGTCGTGCAATGAAGCAAATGGGTGAAACTCTCGCCACGGGAAGCATCAGGTTATCGCCGGACAACCCCGGCCCATAATCGACCGGACCGGCCCCCAAATCAATCCATAAATACCTGCTCTTTTCCGGTCCACACAGTGCCCAAACAGGAACTGGCAGGCGATGGATCGCCAGGTGTATAGCTGTAAGCATAAGGTTTCGATTGGGAGCCCAAATTGAGAATATATATGTAAATTCCATTAATGGGTTTCTCTTTTTCAAAGTCTTGTTTGATAATTTCATCAACTATCGAGTGAGGGACAGAGGCAAGGACGGATCTGAAAGAGGAAGGGACAGTGGCGAGATGGGTCTTTGAGGGTTTGGAGAGACGTGAAGAAAGAGAGGAGGGAGAAAGAGACACATCAAGGTGAAGCGAATGAGATATAGAGAGGTGATGAGATGGTTGAAAAGAGAAAGGGGTGATGACGTGGAACTGATCGGAAGAAACTGCAGATGTGAGAAATGAAGAAAGCTGAGATTTGGCAGAAGACGAGAAGTTGCTACCAACAAGCTTGACGGTGATGGGGACGGAAACTTGGAGGGAGAGGAGAGAAGAAGGGATGGGTGGGTGATGTATGGAGGATGAGAGAGATGTTTTTTGAGAGAAGAAGGAAGAGAGAGAGGAATGAATCGTTTGTTGCTGTCGGGTCAACCCGGAATTGTTGGTTGAGGAAGGAGTCTAGTCCCAGGATTTTCTGGGGCGGAGGTGGTCGCGGTGTTGAAGAGCTGAAGGAGTGAGGACGGCCGGGACGATTGGTGGTCGGAGGTGCATTTCGGAATCCTGGGGATAGGTTTGGGTTTACAAAATATGATCTTTTTGGTTCAGTTGACGGAATTGGAAGTGAAGGACTGAGAGTGCATCTGCGGAAGCTGGTCACTACTTGATTATTTTTAATTATTTTTATGTGGAAAACATATATATATATATATATATATATACACGTATATTCTTTCATGTACTCACCTTAGATCGGAAGGGCGATTATCTACACGATTATTCTAAGTTCGATCCTTCTTCAATATCTTTGACTTTCTAACCTCATATTAACCGCTTCAAGACGATTTATAACTTTGCAAAGAAGTACACAATTATCCCTCGAGTTTAAAAAAAAACATAATCCTCGTAAATAGTCATCAAAATTAATTACACTAATTTCATTTATATGACTTGGCTACACACAAAAGTTATGATACTATAGTTGCATATGTTAATATAGGAAATCACGAAAGTAGTAATGCATATTTTTATACTTTTAGGAACTTTACAATAGTTATATCTTCCTAATCTAGTTTTTTAGAATTTGATTTTAGTTATATTCTATAAAATGGTTCTTTTGTCATTCTACATGTGTATAAAAATATAAATTTTTTTGTTCAAATACTTTATAGTAATATATAAGTTACATCAGTCCCGAAATAATGAAGTATATTTTTATTTATTGGGAAAAACTAGATGTGGCCAGTTAGATCCAAAAACATCAAGGAATTTAATGACAATAATTGTTGAAAACAAGAGAACAACAAAAGTAACAGTTTAAACCAGAGGGTGTATGATGGCTAAGTTGCTAGGCAAAGAAGGAAAGAAGCTGACAACCCTGAAAGCTAGGGAAATGAATAAAGATGAAACTACTTTTGCAAGACATATAAAGCCTTTAGATAATTTGGGTTGTAACAATCTTATTCTGTCAAAATTAGAGGCGCGCATAAAAAAATCGATAAATTGTATCAATTCGATAATTTGAGTCAAATTGAGAAACAAATTTGATTAGTGATTTGGTACGATTTAGTTTGGTATATGATAAAAATTAATCTATAATTGGTTGGTTTGGTTTTAACTAAAAAAGTCAAATCGAACCAATCCAACCCCACGTTATATGTGTATAATTTTAAAATATTTGATGTAATCTATAAATACTTCTTAAATCTTTTATAGTTTTTTATCTTTTAACATATATTATTTCAAGTTTGAACTTAGAATTTTAAATGATTCAATAAGTTTTGGAGCTTATATATAAATGCTATAACTCAAATAACACCAAAATATAATTAAATCAATATTATTAAATTATTAAAAAAACAAAAAAAACATTTGAGATAGTCAGTTATATGAAATTGGAAATTAAATTATGATTGAAATAAAAAGTGATAGAAAAAATATTTTTATTTTTTTTAATGTTTAATTAGTTATATATAATTGATACTTATTAATCATATTTTGTTTGGCATGACTTAATACTTTTAGAATACGGTCTCATTTTCATTATTACTTATTAATATTTATTCTATACAATTTTATTATCTTTTTGTCTAATATTTTAGTATAATATTGTCATTCATCTCATATTTTATATTATTTTCTTAATTATGCAACACATTAGATAGTTATATGTTACTAGAACTAAAGAAATATTTAAGATAAGCTTACGTGGTTTTATATGTAAATTTTATCGAAAAAATTGAGAAATTTAAAAACCAAAACTCTTGATTTTTATTGGTTTGTAGATTTATAAACCCACATAATTGATTTGATTTGATATTTAAGAAATTCCAACCAACCCGAATCATGTAAACCTCTAGTCAAAACAGTCTTATGCTGGGTAGAAATGCAATCACTTATCTGTAACGATACATGGCCATATATATATATATATATATATTGTATCACTTAATGCAATACAAGTTCCTTCTAGACCTTTCACAAGGAGCCAAGCAAGGGAGCTCCGAGTTTTGCGAGGCTTGTTTATGAAAAAGGAGGTGCTTGATTGCATACAAGAGACTTTCTAAGGGGTTTCATGTGTGGGATGATGGCCAAAAGAAGGAAGAAGGTGGCTAATTTGGTCAATCTTGATTTTAAGAAAAAAAGCAAAGACCACCCAAACAACGCCTTATGCTCCGTTAACGGCATATTTATAATAGCCTTTTATTTTTCTTTTTAACTTAGTATAAATAGTTGTTTATTTAATTTGAATAGTAGATTTTCATGATCCCTAACTAAGGAATATTTTGAGTGTAATGAATTGCCTAAGGATTTGAATTGTGTTTTATAGAGAAGGTTATAACCTCCTTAAGATCATTTTAGTAACTAAGTGTTTAATTTGTAAATTGAAAATACTTGCGCCTTCATAAGAGTTAATTTCAATCAGTCTAGTTAATTTGTTTTGATTTCTTGTATCATCGCTTAGTTAATTAAGTTATATTTTTTTTTCAGTGTTCTTATTTAATTAAAAGTGAATCAAGATAAGTTGAAACCAAAAAAGGAAAAGGACCCTCACACTAGCTCTTCCCTTCCATTTTAACACTTCTACTTTCACTTTCACTTTAAAAACCAACTTCAAATCCATTTTTCCCGCAGAGATCATAATTTGATTCATCTGCCTTCGCCTTCGTCCAGGTTAGGAAGAAGAGGGAATTGTTGCCGATTGTTCCTTTTTTTCTTCTAGACTTTACTAGAACATGCTTCAATTACACTCTCACTATACTAGTTAACCATCGAAGGCGAGGGGGTCTCTTATATTTCTATCTCTCTCAGTTTTGCCGTTCGATTGTGATTTTAGGGTCTCAATAGAGATGGAGGACACTTCACCGGCAACTCAAAATTGCTCCGCAAGCATAACAGACCTAGACATGGACGCATTGGTTCACTGTGCAAGTTACTTGAATCTCCAAGACCTATCGAATATGGCCATTTCCTGTAAATACCTTCAAAGAGCCGCATATTCTGACTCAATTTGGCAATCCCTTTTCAGGTTATACTTTTTCGTAGCTGTCGTTTTTTTGCTTCATTTGGCCTAACTTTTTGAATTTCCGGGTTACCCGATTTATCAAGATGCAAACCCCTGCTAATTATCTGATAACGACCGGATAAATATACAATCTTTATACTTTGGTAGAAATTGTGCTTCCCTATTTCAAATCTGCAGTGTCAATATGAATGACCCTAGGGGGACTATTGTCCATGTATTTATCAATGAAGCTCAATCTGAAACTAGTGGAGGCTGGCTATATAAATCATCTATTAAGAGGACATATAATTAGACTATTTTGAAGCTTCCTGCAAATTCTCCTCATTTATCCCGTGTAGAACCAGATATGCTTAGAAAAACTCACATTGCCAGAGTTATAATTAAGGAAAACCATTGTCTATCTGTATAGATGTAGAACAGGGGAATGCATACTTTTCTGAATGCCATATGCTTGTAATTCCTGGAAATTGACCACCTAACTTTCTGATTTGCAAGATTGCAGAACAGAAGGAACTTTATCTGTGTAAGTGCAGAGAGCATGAAAATAGTCACTTCCTTGCTTGATAACTTGGTAGAATCATTTTCTTTTCTTTGTTTGATTGATTCTTCATTCTTCTTTCTCTTTGTTAGTATCATTAGTATTGTCCTGCAAACATGAATGCACTTTATGAAGCTGTCACTTTCTTGTTTTGGGGAGGGGAGTAGGCAAAGAATTGGTTATTGAACTTTCCAGCTTTTTTGTGCTTTGACATTGTGAATGCGAGTGGTGTGTGGACATTGAGTGGCCTCGGCAATCCTACAGCGTGACTATAATTTTTTTCTGTTCTTTTAACCTTTATGCAAGAGGTGGGGAGATTGTTGGTTGGAACTTTTTAAGGCAAGTGGTTTTGCCTGAACTTCTTAGAGCTTGTACTTGAATAAATACCAAAATCAAAATTGCATAGTGCATATGCCAGCATACAATTGAAAATCAAAGCTACTTAGAATCATATATCTTCTTAGATATTGGCCAAATTTATATTCTGAATACCAATAAAAAAGAATATATCCTTAGATATTGGGATCCTTGGTTTCTGAATAATTAACATAAGAGTAGAATATTTGTTGCATTGGAAGCTAAAGAATATTCAGAAGTAGACCTTTTTTCTTTAAGCTAATTCTGAAAAGGAATCTCAAAGATGCTAGAAAAGTACCTAAGATTGGAAACTGTGACTGGTTGGTCTCTTATCAACATATTCTCTGCCTCTGTTTTCAGTATTTCATTGCTTGCCGAGAGTAGTGCTAATCTCTGTTGTTCTGCAGACAACAGTGGTCTCCACTAGTACATACTGCCTTTTCCTCACACATCAATCATAAAGCATACCTTGCCAGGCGTACTGATTTGCTGCAATTCAAGTTCATTGACCCTGTTGTTTTAGACTTTCCTACTGAGGCAAAACCTCACGAAATCTGCATCTGACAAAGACAATATCATATTTTCAGGTAGTATATCTACCATTTCTTGAAGTTCCTGTCATGCAACTAAAAAGCTTATTTTAACTATCAATCCTTCTCAAATGCTAGATCAATTTATGAAAAATATGAGTATAAGAATGAATGATGTGTTATATTGTTTTGTATGTAAGGAATGTTGGTGTCTAGCAGCTTAAGCTTTATTATCCTTTTCTTTTGTTGGAGTTTTGGTGTTATTACTTGTTTCTATGACCCCACAGGTTATTAGATGTGTAAAGTATTTATTTGGATCAAAGGGGGACTTTGCATTGTGTATAACTTTCTTTTCTTTCTTGCCCCTTGAAAGTTAATCGTTGGGCAACCACTTTTAAATGGATATAACAGGACTTTCGAGAAGCTGTTATTGTGAACTTGACATTTCCATTCTTCCCTTTCTTCTGGTGCATTGGATTCCGTCATGGTTTGTACTAACTTTAGCTTAGATCCTCTATAACCTATTTCTTTATTTACCGATTTATTGCTTCCATCAGTATGAGAAGAGAAGATACCAGCTGCCCATAATGAATCTTCCTCAGTATTGCTTGCATCTAGATAGGTGAAGTGATTTTGAATTTGACAGGCTACTTAGAATGTAACTGCCCCTTGGGCTGGTTTGTGCTGCATTCCCCGTTTTTTTTTTTTCATGAACAGAAAGAAATCAATTGCTACTTCCGACTTGTTGCAACTTGCTAAAAGACTGATAGTTTAGCAGCATTTCTATTTTCTGAATTGTGAGTTCAATTGCGCCTTCCATTTTTCTGCAGCATCCCGTAAGATCGACTTTTTTTCTTTCTTGATACCCAAGAAATCCTTAAGGGTCAGTGGTGCACATTTCAAAAACCCGGTAATGAGCCTGCCCTTCACCCTTTTCTACTTAAATATTAGACTTTTCTCTGCGGCAGTGCATATAACTACATATCATACTCTACCACTAGACTAAAGCCCCGGAGCTCCTTTAAGGTTCGGAAAATTTGTTTTCTCTCTCTTTTCCATTACATGCTTGTGCCTACTCTTCTTTTACCTTTTGTGACGGACCATACTTTATTTTATAACCGAAAATTCCTGGGCTGCTAACTCTCATCTCGAAAAAACCTCTTTTCCATTACTGCTATGCCTAGTTGATTATAGTCAATTTACTAATCTTGCCTCATTTTGACCCTTTTATTATTCTTGCCTTACAAAATTTAGGTATCCAAGGGATTTTCTGTGGTCAAGAGATGCCTTTTCTATTTTCAACTTCCGTTCTACATTCCTTATAAAAGCTGGTAACATCACCTGTATTGTCCACTTAATTCGGTTTCATCTTTTTGTTCTTTTATTTTCCTTTCATCCCTCCACAGTAGGTGTCTCCATTTCACCGATCACCTTCTAGTACTTTTTTATCTTCAAGCATTTTTTAAACTTTTATTTTGTATAATATTGATTGAGATGAGCTTAAATGGAGCGACATAGTCGAGGGTTCAGATAGCCAACCCCAACTTGTTAGGAATTGGGGCATAATTGTTGTAAAGAATGCTTATTTCCAGAATTCGATCTGCATTATCTTTGTGGGGTGGGGAGTATTTGCTTCTCGGATGATTATATAATATACCCGTGATTCTGAAAGCCATTTGTAATAACTTGAAAGTCTGATTCTGTAGAAGTAATATATTTTTCATTGTACTGTCATACTGAAGAATATATTATGATACTAGCTTTCCAGCTTGCTTATTTGGATCTACTAGACAGCCCATAACCCCCCGCCACGCCCGAGTCGCTATGAGTATCCCTTGTTTAGGTGGTGGTTGTGTGCACCAAGAAGGTGACATCAATGGCAGTGTGGAGTGTGGGCGTTTGTAATCCGTATCTTCTGCAGTTGTTGATGAAGTTAGACCATACTATTTATATGACATGATTTTTGTTGATAACTTGTATGCAGGGATCTTCAATTCATGTATTGAATATTGAAAATTTTCTGTGGAAGAGATCCATATGTCACACTCAGAGATCACACTGCCAGAATTACTTCTCTGAGGTTAGAGTTGCTATATATTTTCTTTTTATTTGACAGTTAGCACAGTGTGGTAAATCAGATGGATATGTCGAGCTCGTTTCTGCTTCAAGGGTGGGAATATTCTTGTGAAAGCTATAGAGTAAACATCTCTGGATTCATTTCTATGTGTGGCTGTTGAAAAAGTTTCACCTTGGGCTATTTTTTTATTGAAGTTATAAATTATTCTTCTCACCTAATTGAAAAATACGCTGCAATAACAGGAAGGTTCTTTCTCATTCTAAACTTATATGCTTGTCCAGTGAACCTTAAATTCTGGATCTGGCCAGATGAGTTGCCTTCTTTTTCTTTGGATAACCGTGTGGTGTTCGGGCCAATTTGTGCACACCTTAACTATCTGATCAGTACTTGCTACCTACTACCAGCAAAATAACTGGTTAACTCTGCCACCAAACCTTAGGTGGATGCGAAGAAATGAACTAACATTTTGTCTTTGTCAGGATTTTGACCATGGTCCCAAAGGTTTTCACCTACTTTATTACCTGCTAGGCCACACCCTAGGGTGCCATACATGAATAAGTCTTATTCCTGCGTTTCTCGTAAATATATTAAGAACAAGACTACCATACACTTGGAAATATTAGATTGGCGCAAATGTTATGTCAGGGTAACATAGCTTATCACAACGAAAATGTCATGAGTTCTGTTCTTAAACTAATCAATGAAAGATAAATTAAGTAACAAAGACAAACAATTCTTTTCGATAATTTAGATCCATAGCCCAATTAAAAGGAGGTTGGCAAATAAGCACCTATGGCTTTCCATAACAAAAGGACAGGTACTATATGTAAAATCCTTTGTAAAGTCTTCTCTCGATTGCTTCCTCCTTTTTCTTTCTTTTTTTTTGAATTCTTGAACCGCTTCATCTAAAAATTAAATTGCATGAAACAAAATATTGTACTTAACTTATTTTAAATCTGCACATTCCCCTCATATGAGGACCTGATTCTTTTTCTTTTGGGGTGGGGGAGAGGGAAGATCTGAAATAATATGTTCATGGGAGGCTGAAATGTCAAACTTGGGATCTCTGTTGCCATTATATCATGTTGAATTGTGTGAATTACCTCTAATTCTAAAATAAGTTTATAAAAGGGGAGAATATTTATTTGTTTTTTAAAGCCTGCAACAGTTTTATTTTTGTTTAATTTATTTTTATTAAATAGAATCTTGATACAGATGTATTGTTAGATAATTGTAATATTAGTGGTAAATAGCATACAAAGTTTGGTAAGTCAACAGAACAAGTTCTAGATTATTCATCTGAGTAGATCATTTACTTCACTTACAAATACATTACGTCTTAGTATGTCATTTCTGTTATATTTGTGTATCAATAGTCATGATACTACTAACTGCAGATTAATTCCATTTGAAGAGACATGCTTGTATAGTAGCAAGATGAAGAAAAATGATAATCTTTTGGTAACCTCAAGCTTTGACCATTCAATTCGTCTATGGTGGAAGGTAGTTTAAATAACTCGAGATGATTTGTAGTTCTTTGAATTTGTATCTGATTACTTGTGTTAGTGAGCTTAAGAAACTGTGATCAAATTTACACTGTCTGTGATATTCAATCTGCATACTCTTTTAGTTGAATCTCTTTTTACTCTATTATTAATTTTAAGTTTTGTTTTCACTATTTCATGGAGTTGTCGTACTTATTGTTTTACCTTTTTATTCTTTGCTGAATATTATTTTCCTATTGCAAAAGTAAGAAACAGAATATTCTTCTGATGCATCATAGATGGTCTATAGTGTGATTTTGTGCGGAAGTGTATTTACATTATGTTATGATTCCCCGTAAGTGGAACTATTGAAGTTCTTCACCTTTTTTTCTGCAAAAGACATTTACTTTACGTATACAGATTCCCATCAGTGGAACTATTGAAGTTTTGCAGCTTCCTACCTAGGAATGTAGCTTTTTCTTTTTAATTAAGTGAATGTTCTATGCATATGAGCATGCATCAGTTTGGTTATGTTCATTTTAGATTCCGTGCGTATCCAATCTGTTAAATAACTATGTTTTCCATCAATTTCTTATATTGCCTGTGGGTTTCATTCAGGGGCATTGTCAAAGAAGTTTCAGAGGCCATAATGGTTCGGTCACACTTTCAGATAAATTGTTGGGTGATCAACCAGTAAAATACTTGCAAGCGGTGGTTTAGATGGGACTGTTCGATTATGGTCCCTTGATTCTTAGTGGAAAGCGCGCCAACATGCTTTAAAGGCAACACTTTACGGGCATGAGAAACCTGTAGTGCTGATGTCAGTTGCCGGTATGATTTAATTGCTTTTTGTATATTTGTTGCAATTATCATGATTATCCTGTTGTGCTGCTAAAACTTCCTGCTTGGGAATTTAAGCATCTGGCTTTGCTTCTATAGCTGCCAGTTTTGCGTTAACAATCAGAATTTGTTTCTTTTCTCCCTGCATCATTGCAACAGAAGCAGTAGTTAGTTTTGGTAAAACTGTACTTGATCTCTAGAGTAGATTTCTTAGAAACGAGCATCTCCAAAACAATATTGTATCAGCAGAGCTTATGCATTAGCTTCAGGTGTATTTGTTGTCAACTGAAGTTAAAAAGCTCCCTTGCTAAATTGTAGATTTAGAATGTTGAGGAGGTATAGTATTAGTTGAGGTTTGCTAAATTTTAATCATTATTTGAAATCAATTGGGATGCACAGTTCTTATGGTTTGAAATCCCAAAAAGAAATCGTGATCTTGGACTACTCCACCCAAAAGCCAAAATACGCTTATTCTTTTTGTGATTTTCAAAGCTCAATTATCATGATCTGATATTTATACACTCATCAAACTATTTTGATAAGTTATCCGAAATGTTGATTTCATTCGTGTTAGTACACATGTGCATCGTGTGATCCAGCTCCATGTATATTCAATCTATTGAGGATACGAAAAGATAAAACTTTTTCTCTTGCAGCAGCATCACACTTTTGTGATACTCTTCTATCTGTAATCATAGACATTAAACCAAATTCTCTTGCAACATCTGACACAAGAGACTTACCTCAAAAAGCATGTATTTTTGGTAATCTGAAAATATGAGTACTAAGTAAGAGGTGTTTTCTCTAATAATTTGGCAAAAACACCAAGTGTTATTCTTTCAAGTTACTTTTGCTGAAGCTCCATTTGGCAAAAAGTGCTTTACAAAATAATAAATATCTAGTTTGGCCAGACAGGTTCTTTTGTCTGTTGGAGATCTCTGTCTGCGAGTGAAAACAGGAAGAAACTCGAATGTTAGAAAAATAAAAATATTGAATGAAACGTTTCAAATGAATCAAAAATGGAAAGTGACTATTCATATAACCGTCCACAATAATATGGATGGACAAAGTGATTGCTATTATTAAGTCTAGAAAGTTCCTACAAAGTTTAAAAGACTATTGTCACAATGTAAGTCCTTTTCGTGAGAAAAAGATCTATACAATCCTTGGAGATTATTTTCTCTAACTTCTAATATTAGAGGAAAATAAATCATTGATAAGAAGATTAAAAAATAAAAAGTAACAGGCTAAATGATTAAACAAGAGTTACCTTCAACTTGGCAAAGACCAAGAACGTTTAAATACCCTTTTCAACTTCAAACTACAAATACTCTCTTTTTTTTCAAACTTCAACCAAATATTTTCCAGACGCCTATTAAGTAGATAGGAACATTGCTTCCTCCTAGTTTCCTTCTTTCTTTTTATGATGGCCTGTTGGATGCTTTTGGATCACTCAGTGTAAGGATTGCAATAATTATTTTCTATGAATATGGATTGAGATAATTCTAACTTATAGCTTGGTGGATCTTAGTTTTTTTCTGATGGAAACATTAAATTTCTTTTAAGAGGTTGCAATTTGAGTTTTATCTTCTCAACCTTCTTATTGTCGGAATCTTCTCTTTGGTTTCAGGCACAAGACATCTCTTCTAGTGAGCATATCAAGGAACTCCAAGGTATAGTAATCTGTGTTAGGACATTTAAGTTTGAGTTATGAGCAAGCCACACCAAAGGTGCCAAATTTGAGTGTGGTTCTAAAATTTTCCATGACATCTTATTTGATTCTGTTGAACTCTAGATTTTGCAAATTCTCGTTTTGAGTTATTATATTCTTTTTTGTTTTGCATTAATTTCTATTATTTAGTATGAAAACTTATGATTCGAGTATTAGCAGAATTTGCTCTTAAAATAAACTCATACTTTAATCTGAGCAAAACAACTACAAGGAAGTTCCATCTCTTGTTTAATAGTCCTCGGTGTTAGTAGTTGGGAAATCTTGTGAATTACCATTTTCGCAGAAGGAAAAAGGGGGATGACAAAAGGAACTGAAACTTGCTGCAGCTCGACTGTTTCCACTTCTTCTCTAGAAAGTAGAAGCATGAGGCAGTTGAGCTCGGCCATGCTAAGATATTGCCGCTCTCTCTTCAGGGGATCATTTTGTTCTACGTTGTTATTTTACGTAGTCCCTAACCATCTGAGGTTGCCTTTTGAACTCAAGTTTCCCCAAATGGATGAAATCTGCATCATGCTGTTAGAAATTCTGATAGTTGATGTGTTTTCCACAAGTTTCCTCTTCTAAAACCAAGTGAGTTGTATTCCATAATCATAGAGCAGCATTTATTCGTTCTATGATGCATCTTTGCTTTTCATGAAGCTTGGTAATTAACCATGTATTGTACATTCTCCTCTTCCTTAAACCACATATTTCTTAAGTAAATATGTTTAGCGAACTCAGGCCTCAGAAAGTATTAATATCCGGTAAGCTAACTTTCTGATCTCATTTTGCGGAATCTAGTTTCAAATAACTTTTTGGATTGACGCAGGCATCATTTTCCTATATGGCTTTTTTCACTTTTTACTTTTTCCATGTAGCTCTGGCAGAAGGTAAATTTCTTTTATCATTTATAGTAAAAGGCCCTTGGCCCAAATTAACAAAGAGAAACTCACTTTCAGCAAACATTTTTCAAACTCTGAGTAATAATCTTTTCCACATCACACCATTTAAGTGAATATAGGCTTAAGTGGCTGAAATAAGCATTGCAGCCACTTGCCAAGTTAGGTGCTGTCAAAGTTTTAATTGATTTACAATTATCATAATAAGACACATATGCAATTTAAACCATTATTTTCGAAGATGATAACACTTAGTTTGTGCCTTGTATAGAAGCCAGAGGAGTCAATCATTTTTGAACCCAACTTTAGTTGCTCCAAAGAGGTGGATATTAATATTTCTACTTCATCCGCTGTCCGGTTCTTCATGCTGTGTGGGAAAGCATACTGTGCTGGCTATCTAAGGCAATGAAGTGTCATGAATCACTGATCTATATTGCGGCTGGTTCCTCAGTTGGCGTACTGGATAGCAAGAACGATGCGCTGTCTTCAAAGTGAACCATCAAGAAGAACTACATTCATTTCAAATGTTGCCAGAGAAATCATTGATCTGCACTGATTAGCTCAAGGTATGATCTTTCCAATTCATATGGCTGACTTTGTTTGACAAGTTGTTACTTCATTATGCATCAACCAGCTTAGCTATCGTTTTCCTTCTTGAGCTTGTATCTTTTAGGTTTGTGTTATATACCGTTATTTTAATTGGAAGATAACTGATAAAAGCTAATGCAAATGGTTGTCAGAGCTGATGCTTTGGGATGTCAGAAGAGGCCAGACATACAGAAGGGAGAAGCAGTAGTTGAATTAGATTTGTGGACATATAGGCAATGTCAATCTCTGCACATGGATCCTTATAAAATTGTTAGTGGTGGGGCGGGAGGATTTCCAGGTACATGTTTGGGAGACAGGGAATGGGATTGAGCAAGCTTGATTTGCTGTCCTCAGTGTAATTCCCGTCCAGACTTTGGGTGTTCTGCAATGGCTGTCAATGGATGTAGAATAGTCACAGCTTGTAATGATGTAGACCATGGTGGCTTGTGTTTCCAGGACTTCAACAACGCCACGGTTCCCATCTCTTCCGATTCAAGCATCCTCCAATCAAAATTTTGGGGTCTTCAATCACAGAATGATAGTGAAGAAGAATCAGATAATGATTCAACCTAGCTGTCCAATATTGTCATTGATTTTCTTCTTACGCCAATATTTGGAGGTTCGTTTTTTTTTTAATTTCATCTTCTTTACTCATACGATATGTATTATGTTCTTGTTACAGCTTATGTATGTAAAGTTGATTTCGATTAGACTCTTAAATTCATAGAAATTTGGCTAATCGTAAACAGAACGTCAAATATTTTATTTTCAATGTTCTTGAGCTCCTTTATCATTCTTCTTTAGAAAAAGGGCATAACATTAATATGAAAATTTTAGTGACCATTTCATCCTTATTCCAATGGGTAATTCGAGTGCCCTTTATAGTGATGCTCTTTAATTGTTAATTTTTTTAAAAAAAACCAAAATTAACAAATATTGAAACTTTTTTTTTAAAAAATTGCAAAACACAAGTTATTGTTTTACAAGGCAAAAGAAATATCCGAGAATAAGTCATGTTTTATGAAGCATAATTAATTTAATGTAATAAAATCCACGTTATGTCTAAGAAATTCATAATTCACTCAAGACATAGTTTAGATCCGACATAAATTTTAATTTTAAAACTCACAAAAAGTACATAATTTATTTTTATAGAGTTTTTGCAAGATAAGGTAAAGTTTTCTAAGCTATAGTAGATAAGCTTGCGAAATTAGATCATAGTAAAAGATACATAAATTTTTATTAAATAAAAAATTAAAAAAACTCAAAATTCATAAAAAAAAAAAAACCCCAAAAACAAAAAACAAACCAAAATTAAACATAAAAATATTAAAAATATTTTATTTTAAAATACAAAAAAAATAAAAAAAATAAAAAAAATAAAAAAAATAAAAAAAATAAAAAAAATAAAAAAAATAAAAAAAATAAAAAAAATAAAATATTAAATTAAATTATAATTTTAAAAAAAATATATATAGAAATTTTATCCAATTAAATAAGAAAAAAAAATTGGTTTTCCGAAGAGGTGGCACAGGGGATTAAAATGACACGTGAAAGAAAGGATGATATATCCGAATGGAGGCCAACGTCGTTGAAACTTCGGAAAGGGATGACACGTTACGGCAGTTAAGATTTGATGATGACGACATGAGAGCAGAAAGCGGAAGTTGGAAGGTACAACTGTACAGTGGTACATTGTATTTTGCCCTTTTCCACTACACAACTTCCCATGAAATTCCCATTTGAAGCATGGACACACAATACGAGTATGGGCAACTTCCCCCCTTTCAATCCTAACCCCCTTAAATACATACTTTTTTCCTTTCTTCTCTTTCATTTTATATTATTTCATACACATTCAAAAATATATTATTATATAATTAATTTCAACACTTAAAAAATTCACAAATTATAATATAATTTCATATAAAAAAATTAAAAAAATTAATATTAATTTTTTAAAAATATTTTTAATTTTTTTAATTTTTTTAATTTTTTTAATTTTTTTATTTTATTTCAAAAATAAGTATTCCCTTGTCCCTTTTTTAGTTGATACTCCCTTTCATTTCTTTAGTTACTTATGCTAAAATTAGTTGTAGTAAAATAATCGCTAGCTTAAATTCAATTAAATAATTTTTTTTCAATTTTACCGTAGTACTTAAGTCACTTTAAAATGTGAAAAATAATTATTGTATGTTTTCAAAAGTACGTGTGTTATATTAGTCAATTGCAATCTCTAGTAATTTTTTAAAAAGTGTGTAAATCTAATCCTCTAGAAAAAAACGGAAGGAGTAGATATGTAAAAAATATTTGTCTTAAAATAGTTTATTAATTTAAAAATTCAAGAAATAATTTTACTATCTTTATTCAAATCTATCATTAGTACTTAAGTCACTTTTAAAATATAAAAAGAATGATTATCATGCGTTCGAAAAGCACTTTTAATTAATTAGAATTTTTTAAAAAATAATCTTTTCAAATCTTTCATTATTTTTTTAAAGGATATGTAAACTTTATCCTATCAAGTAAAAAGAACGGAGGGAATAGAATTTTTAGTTTGTCAATATTCTTAAAAATTACTTAATTTTTTAATTTATAATTTTATATTCTTGTTATTATTACTATTTTTAATATTTATTATCTCAAAATAAATGATATTTTTTTAGCTTGGGCATAGCAATTAGATTTTTTTATTTATTTATAAAAGTGTACAATTTAATATAAAATATTACATTCACATAGCTCATATTTTGTGTTGGTATAATACATAAGTAAGCACTCAAACTTAACTTCAAATGACAATTAAACACTTAAATTTTGAGAGTTAATTCAAACCGTGTCTTATAGACACCCGATACTAACATGAGTATGTAAATTTTAAAAATGATTGAATGATGATTTTATAAAATTGGAAAGTATTTAACCGATTGGCCAATAAATATGAAATTAAAGTACCTAAATATACATTCACAAAATTTAAATACATAATTATCAAAACTAAATTTAAATACATATTTATATATTATACCTTTTATTTATTAGCACAACTTGTACAAATTTCATTTGCAAGATGGAACCCAATAAAGTATTTAACCGACACAATAAATACAAATTAAAGTACCTAAATATACATTCACAAAATTTAAATACATAATTATCAAAACTAAATTTAAATACATATTTATATATTATACCTTTTATTTATTAGCACAACTTGCACAAATTTCCCATTTGGCATGGAACCCAATAGGAGTGGCAACTTCCCTTTCGATCCTAATTCCTAATCCCCTTAAATGGAATGAAAAATAAATTCTCCGTCTTAATTTATGTGTTGTATATTAATTTGACATAAATTTTAAAAATAAAAATTTAAAATTAAACTATTATAAAAAAGGTCTTTTTTCTTTTAAAATAAACTAAAAATGTTATATAAATTAAAATAAAAATATTTTTATTTTTTTTATTTTTTTTATTTTTTTTATTTTTTTTAGTTTTTTTAATATTAAAATTACAATATTAAAAATACTTACATTTTTTAATAATATATTAATATTAAAAAATAAAATTTGATATAAGATTTAATGGTCATAGATCTTGAAAATATTTTTAATTATTTTTTTAAAAAATTCCAAAATACAAAAAAAATCCATAAAATTTATAAATTTTAAAATCTTAAAAATCTTTTTTAAATCTATTTTGGGGTCGAGATATAATTATTTGGTTCTTTTTAAATTTTAAACCTTGACTCAAACTTATATTATAAATATAAAAAGAATCTCCATTTATTACTTCAGATTTATTTTGTTTGATTTGTAAAAAAAAAGATTTCTTCAAATTTGTATAGTTATATATCAATTAATGTATGAGGTTTTTCATCTTTACATTGAGTAATATTTATTAGTAAGGTATGAAATGCCTCTTAAATTTATAAATTTTTGCATATATACGAGGTTTCTTATCTTCTGCGATTATTATCTATTTTCTTGCATTAATGGATCTTCATAACCAATTATAATTTAACGAATTGCAATAGCTAACTAGTAATTGTGTTTACTAAATGTTTCTTTTAAAAATATATATATCGTGTTATGATTTGTTGATGTATTATCTAGTTTATTATATAAATGATACTTTTGGTCAAATTTATTTGTACTTAGAACTAGGGGAAGAGCTGGGCGCCGTAAGAATGGTTAGTTGAACACCTTTCGTTGAAAAATTATATTATATATAAGCAAATATTACTCTATATTCAAGATATATAATATTTTAAACACCCTTAGAAATATAAAGCCGCATCTTAGTGGCAAGGATGTTAACAAAGCTTTAGGATGTCTAGGTCCAGTCCTCGCGCTAATATTATTTATGTTATTATATAGATCCGTCCTAATTCCTTGAAATAAAAGTAAAGAAATCGCGTGTCCTCTCAATGGTAGGAAGGTGCATTATATTGTAGGATGTCCAAAGTTCAAAACCCTATGTTCACATAATTTATTTATGACCCGCCTATCCGCACACACCCTTCATGGAATTTTTGATTGCACCGCAACTTAGAACTATGATTTATGATAATAATATAATCGTAGGATTCATTTGATCTTTATTTTTTTATAAAGCTACAAATTAGTGGCATGAATGTTAACAAAGCTTTAGAATGTCTTGTCTCCAAGTCATCACATCAATATTATTTATGTTATTACATTATGGTATGTACTAATCTCTTGAAATAAAAATAAAGAAATCGTGTGTCCTCTCGATGATAGGAAGGTACATTATATTGTAGGATGTCCAAAGTTTAAGTTTCTATGTTCAATTTACTTATGACCTCCCCGTACATATTCTTCGTGAAATTCTGATTGTACTACAACTTAGAAATATGTGATTTATGATAATAATATTATAATCGTTTGATCTTTTTATTTTTATTTTTTATAAAAACAAGTTACTGTTCAGTGTTCATCAAGTACTGCAGTGAGATTCACGAAATGTTCGTGTCACGAAATGATAACTACTCCTATTTTTTTTTATTGCATGGTAGCCACGTTAGAAAAAAACAAAAACAAAATTCAACTATAATTCACATTACTCTAAATTTATTCATCACTTCACTACATAGGAATGGCGTTAACTACTACAGAATTTTCCTATCTCCACTTCTCTTGATTCTACTTTCTATTTTAAAATAAATTAATTTTTAGAAAAGCAAGATAGATTTTTATTAATTTATTTTTAATAACTTTAGTAGAGGGAAACACAAGAAAATTAAGGAGATTCAATTATATTGTACGTATTTCTTTCATCGAAATATTATAAGACATAGGGACATATGTATTAAAACCTAAGTTACGTAGAAGAAATTTAAAAATATCCTAAAGCCATAAATTAAAAATTTGATTCTGCTCTACACTCATGTACAAATACTAGAGCAGAAAATGTCTATAGTTAGTTGCAGTTGTACGTGCTATGACAGAAATATTACTTCGTTTGTTATAATTTATGTGATTTATTTTATTTATATATAAAATTTAAAAATATATAAGATTTTAAAAATTTATAATCTAAAATAAATCATAAATATAAGGATACTTATTTTAAAATTTATTAATAAATATAAGAACATATTATTTTTTCTAAAATTTAATTTAAAAACACATAAATTTATTAGACAGAGGAGTACTGCCGTGTGAATGGAAAAGGTTTTCTTGTTGTTAGCATTTCTTTTATAGTACAATTATAAAACGTTTCACACAGCTTTACATGTAATATGTAATAACAAATTAAAAATTAAATATAGATTGGTTTTGTATGTTTTAATAAATTTTCGTAATAACACATAGCATATAAAATTTGTAGGATTATTTTTTATTTAAGTTAGAAATTTCGTACAGAAAATCATTTTCTCTACATTGTTTAAAACACGAATGTATGCATGCATATTTTTAATAAAAGGAATTAGTTCAAATAATTATTATGAATTATATATAATTTAAATAGCTAATTATATATATATATATATATTTGATAATTTCAAAATAAAATAAATAAATAATTTGATTAACTATTTAAAAGTAAAATAATTTTAGGTTAGATATCGTATCAGAAACTGAGGAAGAGCACAAGAAAGTAACAGAAATTCAATGTATATAGACAAAATAAAATTGGTGGCAGTTAAAAAGTAGGATGACTAGGTTCATACCCTCACTTTGTCTACACCATTATTTATATTTAAAGAAAAGATGGATGTTACCTTCATATATTATTCAAACATTTTTATATATGTATTATACGGTCACTATTACGTATTTATAACGTTGTATTTTTATGCACAAAATCCAAGCCGTCACAAAATTGAAAATTTTAAATATTTCAAACTAACGATATTTTGTCAAATAAAGATCCATATTTCTCTCTCGTTGCCCTCATTCTTTCAGATGCTTCTTTACCAATAACATTATTATTATTATTAAAGTTAAATTTGAGATTCTTAATTAAAAAAATAAAATAATTAATAAAGAATTACAAAATAAAAAATTAAATTCTCATCAATAATATAAAAATTCATATAGCAAATTAATTTTGAGTTATTAAGATTTCTCCATCGACAATTACAGAAAGAGAAATCAAACTTTTACTAATAAAATACAAATTATATAGCAAATTCACTGGACTATTAAGATTTTCCGATCATAAATATAATGTATTCATTCCACTGCGCTTTTGGTAATAAAAAGGAAAAGAAAATGACTGAAGGGTTAAATTAGGAAAAGTTAGGGGGTTGGAAGACAATCTCAAAAGTAAAGGGGTGGGGAGAAAGAATTAAAAGATGATAAATAAATGAAATAAAAAAAAACCGGCTAGTAACACAGCCCATAGAAAAGCCAGGAAGTAGCCCCTGGTTTTCGTTTTTCCGCTACCTCTTTCAGTATCAATTCTATGTGTGAATGTCTCTCCGGCATCATTTATACTCGGTCAAGAACGTATAATTTCACATCTCAGGGTCTTTTCTTTTTAACCCCCTCAACTCCGACATCATCAACCAACTCCTACATGTACCCTTCAAACTGCACATAGTAAATATCAACAAGGTTCTTCTGTAACAATAAGTATCAAGCCCTAAAGCACGCCCTTTACCCTGTTTCGCTTTTTTTTTTTTGATACCCAGATCATAGTTTTCTTGAATTTATCGGAATTGTCCATTTCCAGTTGAAGAGAAGCTGATTCAATTTTGAAGTTGGTGTTACCAGTATGAGGATTGAGAAAAATGTAGGTGAACGAAGAGGTAGGGAATACAGCGACTCGAAGAAGAATCGGAGAAGACAGAGGATGGTTTCCCCTGTTCAAAGACTTTATGAAACTTGCAAAGAGGTGTTTGCCAATTGTGGCCCTGGCGTTGTACCATCCGCAGAAAAGATTGAACGTCTCAAGGCAGTTTTGGGTATGCAATTCTTTTCCTTATTCTTCTTCTCTAACTTGCTACTTAGAGAAGCTGTTCAATTGATTAAAATGTTGCTTTTTTTAATTTGAGCGTATTTTAATGTTGAATTGCTGCTGCCTCATAAATTTGGCAAAATTCCAGTTTCGCTTTTGCTTACATATTATATTGCTTGTGCAAATTTGCTTATGTGGGCCAAAGCACGATATTTGAGTCACAAAGTACAGTCCCTCCAATGCGGTGCATAATTTGGGATTGACGAAATTGTACTGGCATTGTTATTTAACGCTAATAATTCTTTTCTTGCCTACCCTTCTACTGCTATTTCCGTTTTATAATGATGACAACCATTATTGAAATCAGTTTAGTTTAACTCAATCCAAAGTTATCACCACTTTGCACAAAGATTCAACTTTTGCCTTTCTTTAAATTACAAAAGGCTGGAAAGTAATGCAGAATGATGAAGCAATGTCGAAAGGGGCACCAATTATTTTTTAAAAAAATTGAGCTGTTACATGCGGTTTTGCTTGATTGTTTTCTCCGAACATATAGGATCTTCTGTTTGAAGAAGAGTTGAATGTCCCTCTGCATTTGGTTGTAGATGCAATGCTGTGGTGGTTATGGCGTTGGTAAAGAAGTTGATGTTGTTAATTTTGATTGATGATATCCCCTTTTAGCACGACAGGATCTGGTTACCTTTCACTAACTTGTTTTGCTCTCCGGTTCGAGAGATACTTTTCTGTTTGTGGGTTTTATGAGGACTATGTAAATGTTTGGGTTATACTGTTTCATAAGTAACTGTTATTTCTTTCTAGATTTGGTTAGTGGAGTGCTACTATTTTCAGGATAAGGCGTTTGAAATTTATCTTCATTAGTGTGGTTTCTGTTGAGATTGTTTTCTTGCTAGTGACAAATGAAAACAAAATTATTGCTTGATTGGAAAATAACTGCTGCACCTTTTCGCTATAGTTCGATAGTTTTTCTTGCCTGTGATTGTTCAGTGCCTTATGAGGAGGCAAATTTCTCTTTCCTTTGCAACATCATTTCATCGTTGTTTTGATTTAGGCACAATGTAGTTACGTATTCCTCCTTCTATGGTCTGCAGATACCATGGCTGAAGCAGACGTTGGCTTGAGACCAAACATGCCATATTTTAAGTCAACCACATATGACAGATCACCTCCTAAAATAACGTACCTGCACCTCCATGAGTGTGACAAATTCTCGGTAAGTGGCCAAAGTGCTTTGTTTCACTCAAGAGTACTTGCTCATCCTCCATGTTTACACTAAAACAAATCAAATTATTCTGTTTAGGAGATTTAATGAGGTTTATAGTGCATTACCGTTTTACTATAGTAATCAGCTATTTATGTTCTTCACTTTAGTGTTTTCTTTTTGAGACTTATAAAGGCTTTTGCTTCTTTGGCAGATTGGTATCTTCTGCTTGCCCCCATCAGCTGTCATTCCGCTTCATGATCATCCTGGAATGACGGTTTTTAGCAAGCTTCTTTTTGGAGAGATGCACATAAAGTCATATGACTGGGTGCACAACCTCCCTGCTGAACCAACTCCAATTGTTAATCCTTTAGCGAGTAAGTTTTTTCAGCTGGAGATTGCTTCGTATAGCAGTTTTTTAGCTGGAAATTGCTTCGTTTAGCAGTTTTCTTCTCTATTGACAATGTCATGTGTAACTCTTCCACCCTATGTTACAAAATAAAATCACTCAGTTTGAAGAATGTCTTTACAATGGGGCATAGTATAGCTGGGTGTGTTGGTGGTTAAGTTGAAGATTCCTTGAAGGAAAAGTATAAAATAGTGTGTACATTTCTGCAATTCAGATTTGCTCCAATGTATCAGGTCTTATTCTTTCAAATCCTTGTCGGATATTGAAAATGTCTTGTTTCCTGAACTCTCTCCACTTCTGCTCCTAGTCTTCTAGTTGTAGGGGAAGGGGATAGAAAATATTTAGCTAGTCGTATTGCTCTTTACTCTGGCAATTTTTCTTGGGGAAATTCTCTTCTTTCTTGTTCAAATTGTCAAAGGGGTCGTCTCTTGTTTCTTGTATATATATTCCTGGTCCAGCATAAACTTCTTTAACAGTGCATCATAAGGTTTTGAGGTTTCAGTTGGCATAGATTATTTGGTTTTATTTTCTATTTTCTTGTATACCACTCGTGTAACAGCTTATGTGTTAGATGTATCTCAAAAAGTAGGATCAAAGGGGCCTAACTTATTTTATTGGTGATCTTTTCTTTATCAGATGGGCTTGGGAATTCTACTGGACTTCGTTTAGCAAAAGTGAAGATGAATTCCGAGTTTAGAGCTCCTTGCAAGACCTCCATCCTCTATCCAGCTGATGGTGGTAATATGCATTGTTTCACAGCAAGAACAGCCTGTGCCGTGCTAGACGTGCTTGGCCCTCCATATTGTGATCCTGAAGGTCGCCACTGTCAATACTACTATGACTTCCCGTTTGCCAATATCTCAGGTATATATATACTTTCTTGTACTTTTTTGGAATAATACTCAAATTACTTTCCGTTTCCTTGATTAACGGAGGGACTATAGTGTGAATTCCATCTCCTCTGATAAAAAGGTCCAAATTAGCCTTATGTTATACTTCCTGAGCCCTGAGGGTCAAGGATAAATACGAGATAGATTTGCAAACTATAAGGGTAAGAAAGTAGCCAATTTAACCTAGGGGATAAAATTAAGATATTTCATTGGATGGAAGGGTACTTTGACCCTTGGGTTGATGCGTTTTAAGCAGTAACATTGAGATTTGATTCTTCAAATTGTTGGCTGGTGGGCGGACAGTTCCCAGAACAGTTTTAAGAGAATATATAAAATTGGCAACTTGGCTTGCTGCTTGATTTTTATTCTATTTCTGGGATCACATGATCAGACGACAAGAATCTTTGCTACCTTTTCTCTTGACAAGAGTGGTTGGATAAATATGGTAAATTGATTTTGATTGTGTACTTGAAAGGACATTTTATATACGGCACTATCCAGTTCATCCAACAAAATGAGAACTAGTTATTGAGTTTTCCTAATGCTAGGCTTTTTTTGGTTGTCCTTTCCCCTGCTGCATTTCAGTGCCTGAGGAACAGAAGGGTGACTATGCATGGCTGAAAGAGAGGGAGAAACCTGAAGACTTAACTGTAGTTGGAGCATTATACAAGGGACCAAAGATGGTTAAGTGATATTATTCCCCAACCAAGAGAATTTCTGTGGATGATGACGACAGTTGCAGTGAAGCAGAAGAAAAAAAAACTCATCTTTCTTTCCCTTCTTTTGCTCCTTATTTTTTCTTTGTTTTCTTTTTGATGGATAAGGGCCGATCTTTTCCCTTCGGTTTGCTAATGTACATATTCAGACCGGAGGAAACAAACAGCGGTCATGGTGAAAATTTGATGTGGTAGTGGGTCTTCTTTTTTTTTTTTTTTTCCTTTCTTTTTAGAGAAAATGACAAAAATGGTTCCCTTATTTTTTAGGGTAGATTCAAAATAGTCTCTTAATTATGCATTTAATAGTTTTTAAGTTTGTCAAATTTAACTTTTAGTTTTTCATAGAATATTTATTTAACTTTGTTAAATTTGACAGGGACTAAGACACTAAAAAGATGTATAAAAAAATTTAGCAAAAATTATACCTCTTAAAAAGTTACATCAGGATTGAAAATAAATTAAAAATTATAGGAAGTATAAAAATTATCATTATCAAAAGCAAGGACGAAAATTGAGGGACGCTATTGAAAAGATGATTATTTGTTTTAAATTTTAAATAATTTAATCTTTAAAAAAAAAATTAAAACTACATAAATATGTAAAATTTAATTTGAATCATATCATGTGATGCGTTAGGATCTAAAATGTAAAAATGCCAAACCAGGTTTACTGCAAAAGGTTTTTATTTATTTATTTTATCACCCTAAATGATAAAAAACAAATAAAAAAAGAACACAACCATTAACTTAAGATAATTATGATTAATGTCTCCAACGTGGTAGCAATTAAGAGTAAATACAGTATGATTAATATATTATTAACTAAAATTATCATTTGTCTACAAGTACAATAAAGGGTTCCCGATCATATAACCCAACGTGGCTTCGGTCAGCCTTTTCCCTCCATCATAACAAACACGTCTAAGTACTTTTCTTTTCTTCTTTTTTTCCAGTAAACAAGATACGTCATATTAAACAAACCAGTAATTACATAGTTCCTAGCTTAGTTACAGCAGCATTAGTACTACTATTTACAGCACCTATTTCACTAGTTTGCTGCTGAGGGATACAAAAGTATAGGCATTGTATATTGCCTAGTTTTCTGGGATACATGGCTCCTATTTTATCAGCCTCCAGGATATCCATTACTGGCAGAGGTGGTGCTTCCCAAAAAGTTAGAGAAAATGGTTCCGTGGCTGCCGATTCCAAGCCCAGGTTTGCTAAATTATCTGCCAAAAAGTTTGTCTCCCGACATGTATGCCGAACCATCGCTCTAGCCCGCATAATCAAGTGCCTGCAGTCATTGAGAAGATGGGAGTTAAGGTTGTTAGATTTAGTAAGCATTTGTAATACCTGATGGCTGATGGGAATCTGTTTCTATGTCCAGCGGGTATAACCCAAGTGATGTAGCTATAGTAAGCCCCTACAAAAGAGCATATAATTCTGCCATTACTGCTGATGACGAGTAAACTGCACTGGAGAACCCTAGGATCCAAATGTCACGGAAAACCCCACCTATTGACATTTGATTTAACAGAGTAGCTTGTCGGAGGATGCCATTTAACATATGTCAGCTGCCTAGAGATAGGCGTATGTTTACGATCAGCTAGATAAAACAATTCGGTAGCCTGATTGACGATAGTTGCCAAACTTGGAGGATTATTTTGGTGTTCGAAGATATTTCTATTCCTGGTATAAGAAATATTCCATAGCCAAAAGGTTAGCAGGCATTTCGAAGGAACGGAAGTAGTAGGTAGATGTATGTTATGGTTGACCAAAAAACGAATCCATTGGGAGGGGTGAGCAAAGTCCCTCATGTGTGAGACTTGGAAGAGATCATATAGTCCAAGATGAGTCCATAAGGCCACAACTTTTGGAGTACTGGGTAAAGATGTGAGTAATATCTTTGATCATTAGGCCCTACAGGATGCATTCAAAGGCAGGCCAATATGTGATGTAAGTAGGAGTTTGTAGGAAAGTTTATTATGGCTTGCAAGCCATAGAAAGTGTGTTATTTTTGGTAGAGTGGGTAGGTCCCAGATCCAGCCAAAGGAGGGTGAGGCTGAACAATCTTTATGTGCGAGCCTATGATACATTGATTTTACCGAAAAAATACCTGCCATGAGATTTTATCAAAGCCAAGGCTGTATTTCTGGAAGTAAATAGAGGAAATATTATAAAGAATTTGTTGGGTAATTCAAAGGGAAGGGATGAGAAATTCCATGAGCCGTTATACCGTATGGAAGACACTGTCAAGCAGGAATCTTGTTCCCGAAGAGGGCCTTGGATTACATTTCTAAGCGTACGGGCGGTATGCAACCAGGGGTCTGAGCAAAGATTGATGAATTCTCCTGAAAATGGGATCCAATAATGAACGGATAATCCGCATTGGTGGGCTTTGATGAAAAAATAGGGTAACCCAGAAGCGGGTGCCTTCATGAAACTTGAGGACAGACATAACTAAGTGCAAGATTTTGGACTTGGCAAAGATATAGCCATGAATTGATTAAGGATATCTATTATTGTGCTGCAGGTACTAGTATCATACTGCCCGTGAGGATAATGTCATCAGCGAACAGTAGATGAGAGAGTTAGGGACCTCACTTGGATAGAATAGTCGGGGTCCAAAGTCATAGTCGACAGCCATATAAATTCATCCGGAAAGCATTTTCATACAAAGGATAAATATGTGCGGGGAAAGCGGGTCTCCCTGCCCAATACTTTTAGATGGGATGTAAAAATCAGTAGGGGATCCATTGATCAAAACAGAGATCAACGAAGAGGAAATGCAAGACATGAGCAGCTTGATAATTCTTCTGGGGAAATTGAAGTAGGACAAGGATTGACGAACAAAAGACCATACGATATGGTCAAATCTAGCTTGATAAGAAACTGACCCCTTTTAGCTTTAGTATTTTTAAGATAAGAAACCGGCTCCTGCACAATTATAGCATTGTCTGCTGCCCTACGACCCTTTAAGAAGCTACATTGAGTGGGTCCTATAATTTTGTCTAACAAAGGCTTAAGCCGTAGTATAATAATTTTGAAAATAATCTTGTAGGAGGTATTGCAAAGTCCAATAGGGCGAAACTGAGAAACAGATGAGGCATACTGGACTTTGGGGATTAAACATAGATAGATAGTATTAAACTCCGGAGGGACTGTAGCATTTAGAAACACAGAGTGACAGAAATTTAGAACTGATGGCCCAATGGTATTCTAGTGTTGCTCATAAAAGAAGGGATGAAGGCCATCCGGCCCTGGTGCTTTAAATGGGCCAAAAGTATGGATTGCTTGAAGAACATCAGAGCCTGTTAATGGCGCATCAATAGATGCCCAATGATCATGAGAGAGGGCGAAAAATTCATAGGTGGATAGCCCAGCCCAAATCCGTGGTGAATAAGTTTTTGAAATAGGCCACAAAGGTAGTGGAGATGGTAAAGGGGTCATAACACCAATTTCCTACTGAGTCCCAAATTTCATACCCTGTGACTGCACTCCTCTGTCAGTGCTACCGTCTGGACATC
>JACEIK010002110.1:28990-54727 GCA_018107945.1 Datura stramonium | reverse complement strand
TTGATGTATTTTAATAGAATAAAAAGTTGTATTAAAACTTAAAAGTATAGGTGCGTCATGTAAAATTAGACGGAAGAAGTAGCATGTATATATTGGCTGGTAGAGAGGGGCATCTGATGTGTCAGGTCATGTATCTGACCAGCTTACATATCACGCAAACTCGAAATCTTCATTTCCCATAAGCAGGCGACCCACAAGAACCTCGAGTCTCAACTTAGCTCAATTTCAATCTCTTTGAAATTCTTGCCGCTTCAACACTCAGGTAATTGATCTTCCTCCTTTACATATGAACCTTAGTTCAATTAACAGTGATGTCCTGGAGTACTAATTTATGAAATAATTTTCATTTTGTTTGGGGATCTAGGGTTTTTTTGATTTATATTGTTTTTGACTCGGTTCGATTTCATAGCATGTGATTGCGTAAACTGCTATCTAAATTAGTATAGGGACACGAAAACTTTAGCAAGTTGTTGAATTGTGATTTGTGGATTAGGCGGTGAGGATGTCGACGCCGGCGAGGAAAAGATTGATGAGGGATTTTAAGCGGTTACAGCAGGATCCTCCTGCAGGTATCAGTGGGGCTCCTTATGACAACAATATAATGCTTTGGAATGCTGTTATATTCGGGTATTGCTCTGGATTTAAATGAATTTGTTTAACTCGTTATTTTTTATACTTTGTACTGATTGCTGCTGTAGTTTCTTTGTACTTATGCACTTCTGATTGTTGTTTGTTTTGTCTTTGAAATGCAGTCCTGATGACACACCTTGGGATGGAGGTGAGGAAATTGTTGTTCAGTTACAATCTTTTCTCCCTTAGTATTTTTTATGTCTAAAATACGAGCACAAGCCTATCTTTGTGTCTAAGTCCATCATATAGATGCCTCTGAAGGCATGGTTACACAGTCGACTGTCATTTGCTGTTTTCTGCTTTACATTGTGATTCTCTGTTCCTTTTACAACAACAACAAACCTAGGGAAATTCCATAGGTGGGGTCTAGGGAGGGTAAAGTATACACATACCTTACCCGCCCCTGCCTCGTGGAGGTAGAGAAGGGCTGTTTAAGAAATGTATTTCTGTGTTCCTTTTAAATGTATAAATTGTGCTTTGAGACACTTGGCTACGTGGATGAAATATCTTGTGTGGATACAATCACCATCACATGAGTAATGCATATGCTTTGTGGTTTTGATTCTTGGATGCTCTGTTTTCAATTTTCCAGTGAAGAAGGTTTATAAGAATCTGTGTTTTGTGTTGCATGACCATAGTCCCCTCCATAATCATTTTTAAAGTATTGATTTGTCATTATTAAGATTTGCTCTCTTTTCCATCCTTGACTTTCCTCTTTCTATAAAATGGAGGATGAGCAGGTGTGTCTTGGTTTGTATGGAATAGAACCCTCATAATATATATCATGCCCCTCAGCCCCAATTTTGACTAGTAAATTTGTGATTTGTGTACAGGTACGTTTAAGCTGACACTTCAATTTTCAGAGGATTACCCCAACAAGCCTCCAACAGTGCGGTTTGTTTCCAGGATGTTCCATCCCAATAGTAAGTAGCCTAAGTAATGTTGCATTATCTTTCTGTCCGTAGAGAAGGTAGAACTTTCAACTTTAATCTTAGGTTGTTTATTCAGTTTATCTTGATGGGATTTTTCTAGAAGGTGATGCCAAGACTAGCAGTATCGACAAGGGATTATATCAATTCGGGGACTTTTAACGTTAATATTGCGTCTGCACCGCGTTCCCAGAGAAGAAAGCTAGCATCCCGCGGGCCACCCATTTTGCATCACCCTTCAATCCCCATTGTCAAATTCCTCGTAGTGCGCTCTCTCCTTCTGTATCATCCTATCCTTCCCTTCACCACCAATAGGCCGCTCATATATCCTGTGAAGAAATTCCTCAATCTTCTATTATTCCTAATCCTTAATTGCTAGTCTAAATTCTGTGACATGTGATCCTTTGTTTTTTACTCTTCAGATATCAAAAACCTTTGCATCTCTGTGTCCCCTATGCCAACACTTGTGGAACTATTTTTCCCAGAGTTTTTCCGCCACATTGCCTGTCTCTCCAAGACCTAGTTCTCATAACATTACTCACTCTAGTCTGTAATATCTTTGTAATATAGAAATATATTTACAAAGAATGTAAAAGAAGTGTTTTTCCCCTTCATTCGTCTCTTGAACATGTCGACCCATATCAATTGTCCACCACAAAGGTAGGGGTAAGGTCTGCATCCATCCTACCTCTCCAGACCCCACTTGTGAGATTACATGGGTATGTTGTTGTTATCCATTGTCCGGCAATTCTTATTTAACTGCTATCATTGTTCTTCACTGAGCATTATCCTGGGAAAATATCGATACCCGAAAATGCCGGACATATGTACGTGGTTATATTAGATAATGCGTTTAGTAATTTAATTTCCCTTCTCCTTTAAACAAATATTGACTCTTACATCCACTCAACCTTTTAAGATGTCGTCCCAAATCTATGCAATTGGTAATTTCGTCGTTTGATGGGACACTTTCTTCAATGATGATGATATTATGGTGATAGAAATGTTGCAGGAATCTTTTTAATTTCCATGCCATACAAAATCCTCTGTTTCTTGAAGTTTTTGAATAGGAGAGAATTAGCCATTTTCTGGTAGCTGCTTGGGCTGTGTGTGAAACTGAAAAGTGCTTTGTGATTCATGCGAGTGTGAAGTTGTGCATGTGTTAAGACCTATAGCTTAGATATTTCCCAACTTATACTAGATTCGGCCAGGTACCTTACTGCTTGTTAGTTGAAGTTCGTTTTTTTTTGCACTGAATAAATTGGTCTCAAGATTTGATCTTGCTATTTACATGGATACTGCTGTCCAACGTACACCGAATATAAAAAGTAATGGACTGTTGCACTTCTTGTACTCTCACCCTATGGCTACATATTCTACCTATTTTTTGTATAAACATCTAAGCATATACATTTTTTAAAGTATCAATATAGTGGAGAAAATATCAATATAGGGAGCAAGATGCCCTTTTAATAAAATGAAACAAATTCGGAGAAAGAACAATGAAAGTACATGGGAACTTTTAGCTGAAATTTTAGTAGATGTACGTGTGCCACACCCACAATACCCTTTGGCTCTTGACCCAAAAGAAAGTAAACGTAACCCCACTTTCTCCAAAATATCCTATTTTTGCTGCACCCATTCTTCTTATCTTCTATTTACACCTGGCAGTCTGAGCAGCCGGAGCTCAGCGCCCATGGAATCTGAGCATTATTATTTTATGTTTAATTTATTGGCTTATCAAGAGAATTGATCTAATGTGTGTATATCAATTAGGTTTATGTCCCGTTTATTTTTCATTTGTGTCTTTGTTCAGAAGTTAATTCAAGATCTCCCACGTCATTCGAAATGGATACTTCTTGCCTTTTGTATTAACCTCGATTCAACTTTACATTTGAAAAAAGGCCTTGATTCTAGTTTGTCGTCTGTCATACAAAGTATAAATTTGAGTAAATTTTAAGTTTTGCTGATTTCTTATATCTCTGATTATCTATCTATTGGTCAGTTTATGCCGATGGAAGTATTTGCTTGGACATACTGCAAAATCAGTGGAGTCCTATATATGATGTTGCTGCTATACTTACTTCAATCCAGGTATGCTGATCTTGTTATTAAATGCACATCATTGGGCCTCATGTCTTTGCAGAACTCAAAAGAAACGTAACATGGAAAGCATCTTTCATTTTATTTCCTTGGTGTGTGTATTTTCCATGCAGACTAATGGACATCCCTAGTATTGGCATTTATTGTATTAAAGGTCATCTCTTTTTTCCCCGCCTTGTCTAGATTTGTAGCCTTGTGCCCTTTTGTATTTCATATAATTTACTAATAGTCTACCACTGTTAAGACATGATATTCTGGGTGGTCAAGTAGCTCATCGTCTGTAGCTGTTAGTGGACACTTATTGAGTTGTGTTTTTTCCTTTGTATTTCTCTGTTTGAACTGGTGGTAGGATAGTGTACAACTATAAGAACAGGATATCTGTTATTTTGGATAAGTTGGAAATGCAGGCTTCTTTATTTGATTCGAATGAGAGGATAAAATGTTTTCGTAGATGCATAGTGTTGTGCTTGATATCATTTTTCACTAGTAGTAAATTAACTTACTTAACAAATGAATAAAGTAACTAAACAAAGAGCAATCCGACCTGTTTCTCTAAAGCAAACAGGTCAGGTCCTGTTCTTAAAACATTGAATTTGTAGGTTTTCTTTTGTTAAATTTATTTACTTCTAGTTTGATACATTCTGTTTATTTCACATTATGCTTCACTATCTTGGGAGTTTAAAACATAATGGTAACCTAGCCCAGGAAAGGAATAGAAAAGGCAATCTGCTAGAGGCAAGGACCAATTTAGTCACGTTTTCATGTTCCAATTGAACACTATCCATTTTTGATTATTCTCAAAGGATAAGATCCAATCACGATTTTATATATAAGATGAAGAAAACATCTCTCTTGACTTGAAATCGAAATGGGAGCGGGTTTGAAACAGCTCAATCTCTCCCCTGGATGAACCATATATCCAAAAGAAACTCTCGATAGTTCTTTTGTTCAAAACTATACCGGTTTTTGTTTCCTTAGTTTTTCTTGTGCACTTCTCTCCTTGGCGGAGCACGGGCTTATTTTCTACAGCACCTGAATCTTATCATTTTTTAGGAAGATGATGGATGTCTGGTCTGTCTGGTTTGAGACCGGGGTCAAGTCTTTCTTGTGCACTTCTCTCCTTGGAGGAGCACGGGCTTATTTTCTACAGCACCTGAATTTTATCATTATTTTAGGAAGATAATGGATGTCTGGTCTGTCTGGTTTGAGACTGGAGTCAAGTCAATCCATAAATGTAACTGAACTGAGAAAGCATTAACATTTAGCATTACTTGTTAACATCCCCTTATATTTGACTTTCTTGAATGCAGTCTTTGCTCTGTGATCCAAACCCAAACTCGCCAGCTAATTCAGAAGCGGCACGCATGTTTAGTGAGAACAAGCGCGAGTACAACAGGAAGGTGCGTGAGGTTGTTGAGCAGAGCTGGACGGCTGACTAACATCTCTCTGGTTGAATCTGTTTTGGGAGATTTTCCTGGTAGGGTTGCCCCGGTTAAGCTGCAATGTTTTCAGTGGTGTTGCTACATTAATAATAAATGTAGCAGAAATTGTCCTTTTATGTGCTGTTTAGGAACTGTGATTGTCTTTATCTTCATGTTCTGTTATCGACTATGAGACTGTACATATTGATCACTTGTATCCAAATTGTATGAAGCTCTTTTCAGGTCTTCCTGATGAGACCTCCAACGGAAAAAGATAAATATTTGATATATTTGTTTAGCAATGTAAATTGTGCACTATCATTCATCCATCATGGCCCGACACAAAATAAATTCGTAGTAGAAGTGGGCTTTCAACACCCAACTAAATGTGGAGGTAGAGAAGTCAGTTGTGGTGCCTGTCTTGAGTTTCAATTTCAGGCAACGGGATCTGTTAAAATGGGTAGTGGAGAATTGCAGGACCATCAGTCGCTTGATATTGGGTCTGCAATGACTCATAATATTGGACTTTGTTGGAAGACCATAAAGAGTGTCTGCCTCATACAGTGGTTGCCTTTTTGTTTGGTCATAGTAATTCATTATGTGGTTGATTAAGAAGAGTTTAATTTGTTTCGACGATATTGCTTGCTAATGATGAGCCAGAGTTTGAGGAGAAGTAGGCTAGAGGATGTATCGCCCTTATCCTGAAGTAATACTATATTCTCTCCCAGTGAGATAGGAGATCTTTGGGTGGATAATTGGCAATTGATTTTATATTCTTTGTTCATATTATTGCCTTCGGCGACAATATTCAACCCTGGACTAGGATATTTCGCTCTCTCTGCCGTTGTCTTCTTTTTGCTATTCCTTTTTCGATGATGTTTTTTTTTAATTTTTTTTTTATATATTTATAAAAAAAATCCTTATGTTAACACTGGTAATATGTGTATGTTTTTTTAAAAATATTTTTCAAGTTTCAGACGAGGGTGAGACAACTGGATGATGGTCCTCCTTCGACGTTATCATTCTTTAATAATCGATGTCTGTTAGCTTGGATGTCAGTTTCATTTGACAGAAAATCCTATATTTCTTCTTACCTTTTATTTTCTAAAGAACAAAGTCGGTGAAGGGTAACATTCTCGTGAAGTAGGAAAACGCACAGTGGCATGAAGCGAAAAGTAACATTTTCCCGTTGGATAAGTGCGTCACTCTCCACTTGTTAGCTTAAGCTTTGGATCTGAAACCGTCGGTGGATTCATTGGCACGTACTCCTTGCCTTGCAAACTCAATACGCTCCATTCCTCCTACACGTCAGCACATAACCTATATGATGTGTCCCATTACGAAATGGGTCCCTAGCACCCACAAGTGTTAACCCAGTAATCAATAAAGTGGAACGAGAATTGTGAGATTTCGTATTCAGATTTTACCGACAACAAAACACATCATATAGATGTTTTTGTTGGACAAAATTAATTAATATTTGTATTAATGAAAAATAATAAGTATTTTATAAAATTAATCGAGTGTACATAAAATGAGTCTTTGGTATAACCTTATTGACGAGTAAGACATCTTTAATTCAGCAGCACACGTATTTTCATCATAAAACCATGATGAAATATGATGACGGCAAAAGACATGAGAAAGAAAATGAAATAAAATGTAGAGTTGTTTAAGCTGGAAGAATCATTTGTATATGTGTTTAAGTCAGAGTTTGAAGTCTTTCAAGTCATAATCATCTAAAAGAGGCAGGGTAATATTTATGTTTGTTGATGGGCACATGGACATGGGGTTCCCCCCCTTCATCCCTATAGGTAATTAGTTGAGGAATAATGAGAAGGACTCATTTTTTGTTTGGTGTACCTAATGAACCAAAGAGGGGGACCGCAACTTTAAATCATTGCAAGGTGCTTATTAATGGATTGGGATGCTCTTGCCTTTCGATATTTTTGTAAACTTGGCGCTTTCTTCGTACATCGCCCTCAAAGTATCTCCAATCAAAAAGACACTTCTTGTCTTAAAGAGTCATGTTGTATTCTATTAGTATTAAATAGTCCCCCAAAAAGTTTTTCGTGATATATGAAATATTACTAGTGCAATTGGGGCTGGATTCATCTTTTTAGTAAGGGTATTGACATATTTGTTACCTTCGATTCAAACTATATATGAAGTTTAAATATATTTATATTACGTGAGTAATTTAGTGTCCCGTGATACTTCATGTTTATAGATTAAAAATTTTAAATTTGTTTCAATATCAAGACGATAAACAAGTTTATGTTGATGACACAGAATTTTAATTTTTGACTTTAACATTTTTTTTTTTGTGTGTGTGTATTTATAGTAAACTTGAATGTAAATTGAAAATATGTGGTAATTTATGTTATTTATTCGAGTCATTGATAATTATTTTATATATTTTATTTGAGTAATAACATAATTGCTAGGAATAATGAAAGAGAAAAACACTACATGAATTATTTCTTATTAAAAAAAATTAACGATTATCTTTTCTGAAAAAAGTCGAATATTATTACACTTTAATATATTAATATTAGTATATATCATTGGCACCAATATAAAAGAAGTCACTTTTTCTATGTTGCTTCTTACAATCAAGCGGACAACTATGCGAATGCATTCGAATTATTACCTTTTTGGTACTTATTAATTTATTTAATAAATATGTATTATTTCTAATCTAATTATATTTATTTTTGTTTTGTGGAATTTTTTTTAACTATATATATTGTATGGTTGCTCCTCGTTTTTTCAAGAATAAGAAAGATTCTTTTCAAGTGTGAATTTGTTTATTTAGAATTTGAGTTCTTCTACTTTATATTTATTTAATATGAATTGTTTTTTCTTTTTGTTAATATCATTCCTTAAAATCCATAGGTTTGATCCTATAGAATTTGATTCATTTTCTCAGGGGCTTTCTCGAAAGGTTGGCTTTATCTCTCGGTGGGAAGACTCTTTCCCTTTCTCTCAGAGGGTTGGGCTGCTCCGGAGTACTGGCCCTGGCGATTCCATGGTTTCTCAAATTCTTAATTTCAGAATCGTGTAACATGATGGCTCCTTCGGGGGCCTGGCTCAGGATCAGGTGAGGACGCTGGAGGAAGGGGCTTCAGTTTGATTGATTTATTTGGAAGCAGTTCCCTTGGTAATTCTGAAGCCGGTTGGTTGAACCAAAAGTACGAAATAAATCAAATTAATATAAGTACCATGTGAAATCTTCGATTTTTTCAAACAACCCAAAAACTTAAGCAAACTTTACAATGTTACAAAGAACTTAAGGATATTATAGTTATTCTTATGTGATAAATTTTAATAGCTCAAACTAATCTGGTTATTTGAATTTTTACTTTGATGGTGAGAGTCTGATTTCTCATCTTATAATCTCTTTCTGTTTTCCTACCTTCATTTAAAATATATATATATATATATGAGTATGGATCATATCATAAGTAATCTATAATGACTTCTATAATTAAAGAGTCTAACATTCACATTACTTTTGCTTTTTCTATTTTGCTTTTCTTTTCCAAATTTGTTTCATATAATTTGTCTTTCCCCCCCCCCTTTTCCCTTTTCATAATCACATGGTTAACAGTAGAAAAATATATAGCATGAACAAATATAATTGAAATATAAATGATCACATTACTGTGTAAAATGTGACAACTAATGATATGTCATCTGAGGAATTTTTTTTCTTTCATCTTAAAAAAGGAACAAATGAGCTGACAAGACCAAATACGCATTACAAGCAAAATGCATTTTTTTCCTTTTTCCTTTTACTCAGTTTATAAACAAAATGTATTGAAATTAAAATTATCATATTATTGTTTAAATAGTGACACCTTAACTAATGAAATGTCATATGAGGAATTTTTTTTCTTTCATTTTGGAAAAGGAACGAATCAGAAACAAACTGACTGTTGATGGGATTTGGTTTGTTTAGGTGGTTTATTTTGTTTTCATGAGTTTAGGTACATTGGTATTAGTAAATCTTAATTTGAACTCAATATTTTTAATACGAAATATAGATTTATGTATATAAATTAATAAAATTACAATAAATAGTAGATATGAATTCTTAACTTAAAAAATATAATAAATTTAATACTAAAAATTTCAAAAATTAAATTTATAAAACTTAAATTCTGAATTCTTCTTTGAATTTATTTTATCAACTCAAATAAATAAATAAGAAAAATCTTAATTATCTATTAGTGTAAAAGATACGAAAAAGGATCTGAAAGATGGACACAATTGAGCCAAATTATTAATTAACAAGGAGAAACATGATAAATTGGACCTACTTTAGGGATATTTTTTTTTATCTTTTACCGTAAAAAAAAAAAAAAAAGTTTCCAAAGCCAATACGCAAACGACGTCGTGTGCCTTAATGAAAAGTTGGAAAAAGTAGATTAGCAGGAAATCACCAACTTTACTAAAAGTGATAGTTTAACAACTACAGTCTACAGTATACATTTGTACTCATCGTATATGTACCGACTCCACTATTCACTACATCTTCTACTCAGAGAGAGAGAGAGAGAGAGAGAGAGAGAGAGTAACAGAGAAGCGGTGGAGGGGTCCATCTTTCCACAAGGTATGGATAGCTATGGCCATATGGGCCTTCTGCTGCAGCTCTCATTTTTATTTCCTTGTAGCTTTCATCTCAATCTACCTGATTTCTGCTTTCTGCTAACAATTCATAGCTTCTGTGTTCTTCCTCTTGAATTTTTACTTTCAGCTCAGCTATGCTAAGTTTGGGATCTTAAAAGAGAAGCTTCCGTTCTTCAGGTACTTCTCAGATCTGAGCTACATTTGCTCCGAAAACCCTACTCCCTCTTTTGTTTTTGCCTAATCTATATCTAATTTTGCATTTCTTCAATTATCATTGGCTTTTTCACTACAGATCTTGTCCTGATTCAATGTCTATTCGTGTTCGCATTCTGATACAGAGTTAGCTCAATCTGTTTTACCTATTTGATATTTTATTTCAGGAAAATGTAGTGATGCTCTGAGTATACTTTTTCGAATTGCAATTTCTGTTTGTTGATGCTTGTAGCTCATGTTTATTAACTTAAAAAAAATTTAAGAGTACTGACCTGGAAACCACTGTTTACAAATTTAAACTATGTTTTCCCCCTTCTTCTGTTTCTTCATTTCTGTTAGTTTGATTGGGTCGTCGTCGTAGTAGTAGAGACTTAGAGTAGTAGGCGCTGAGGTTGTAATCCTGACTCGAAGTGACTGGTGGTATTGACTGGTGGTATTGATACATTCACTTCAGCATGAGAAATGCTTCAATGTTCCAACTTAACATACACAGCTCCCTAACTTTAGAACCTAGATCTTCACTCTTTATTGCTGTAGCTGATTAGCCCGTGTGTCTGTTGATTCTGTTCGGGAAGTGTTTGATTATCCTTCAGAGAGATTGTTTTAATGTTGAATTAGTGCAGCTGCCCTCATGCTTACTTGTCTAAGGAGAACTTGGTTTTTATTGAATAATGCAGGATTCAGTTGAAATCCCCTGTAGTTCAGCAGCTTGCTGTCTGCGATGGGGAAAAAATCTCCTGCCAAATGGATCAAGAACGTGCTTTTCGGGAAGAAATCCTCCAAGTCTCATTTATCAAAGGTAAGAGAATTTGTCAAACTGTGTCATAATTCAACACATTCTGGGTTCTAAAAGACAGTTTTCTGGTCTATGGATGACTCTTGATAATTAAAAATTGCAATTTGGTTGTTTGTAAAAGACAATGTTTTCTCTCTTGTTGCTCCCTCCTTTAATTGTTATTGTGGATTCCCAGGTGTGTCTGATTGTGTTTTCCATGATTATAAGTTTCTCATATCATTATGAAAATTGTACTATTAGTGTCTAGTTCGACCTGGTTTTCAGCAATTTAGCACTTTGGCTTCTTAAATAATTGCCACTGGCAAATGATTCCAATATCTTCCCCTTTCTCTTCATTTCTCTCTTTCTCTGTCTCTCTCCATTTATCAAGTAGTCAGAATTTTGTATATTGTTTGACATCATTTAGGAGCCCTGGCATGAAAAATTTGTAGAATTAAAAAAACCAGGGGTAAACCAAGGTCTTTAGAGATTTCAGCGTAATGCATATTCTCTTAGTTCTTTTATCCTATATTATTAAGTTACTTCTGTGTTTTGTGTGAAGGATGTTACGGGTGAGAAAAAATCTTCTGCAAAAGCACCGTTGGGGGATCTCTCTCTTGATTCAACAGCTGCGGATCCACCACCTCAGAATTTTGATAGTGGTGGTGACCAGGTTGGATTGGAAAAGGGGACAAGCACTGACTTTGCATGTGAAACAGCCTCATTATCCTCTGCAACCCATGATATAGATCTGCATGTGAAGGGGCCAATCTCCACAGATGATGCTGAGCTGAAAAGACAAGAGCATGCTGCCACCAAAGCACAAGCAGCCTTTAGGGGTTACTTGGTACTGTTTAATAGCAGGATTTACAACTTTAATCTCTAAAAAAACTATATGATTATTAAGAGTTTAAATTGGTTTGAGGTATTCACTCTAATGAATTGCTTCTCTCTTAGATTGTGGAACATTTGAATGTTTATGTGTGTAATGTATAAGATCTGCAATAGTTTAGAACTTTTTCTTCTGCTTAATTCAGACAGTAGAATTTATATGATCCTCTACATAGTCATTGCTTGTGTATATTAATTCTGCATTAGATTTAAATCTTTTCTGTTAAGTCAAATAATCAATCGGCACTTTTAGCATGCCAGCATACTTTTTTAAAAGCCCATAGCTTTAGGTCTTTATGTAGATTAAACTAGTTGGACTTAAAACTGAAGAAGCTTCCATGTCTTTTCCTCTTCTAATTTCAAAGCATGATCCACCTTTCAATTATGAAAGGACTATGTCCTTATTCACTTATAACTTTCGTCAGGCTCGTCGGGCTTTTCGAGCTCTCAAAGGCATCATAAGGCTACAAGCCCTTATTCGTGGACACTTGGTAAGGAGACAGGCAGTTGCTACTCTGCGCTGCATGCAAGCCATTGTCAGGATTCAAGCATTAGCTCGTGGCCGAAGGGTTAGACTCTTAGATCCTGGGCATCAGCTGCTTGGAAAGTATAGTTTTGAGGAACTTAAGGTAACTCTTGCAATACGAGTCTTAGTAAATTCTCTTTTTCCCTAAATTGCTTGTATACTCATTCCTTTGTTATTGTAAAAGCATAGGCATAAAAACAAGATGGAGTTGATATTTACCGAGACACATACGGAGCTAGTGTGACTTAAATATTAGTCTTGTAGGGAGCTTTACATACCTGTAACACTTTTAGTGATGGAAGAAGTAACATACATATAGTTTGATTTAAAAACATCATGTCCATATTTAGATGTAAATTGTTGGGCAATTCAAACTATTGAAGGTCCAAAGTGGTGTAAACTGATTTTCATGTTTGTAGTAGTGCGTCAAACAGGTGGGACAATCTGAAAAAAGGAAGTCCACATAAAATTAGAAAAATTCAGAAGGACTGCACATAAAATTGGACTATCCAAAAAAAGGTGCAAAGTAATAAAACTAAAATTTGAATTTGTTTCCATTTTTTTTTTGACGTTGTTGTAACATAGTATGAGTAGGATTCTGCTACTGCTTTTCTTTTCCCTTTGTTCCTGCTTTGACAGATTGTAGTAGCTATTTCAAATTTATTTGTGTTGGTACAAATTGTTTTGGCTATTGACTCTGTGTTCCATGTATTCTTTCTTTAACCAGGATACTGAGCAGAGGCCTGCGAAACTGACAGCTAATGTATTTCTACGCAAGGTATTGTTGAACTATATGCCTTTCTGTTACATGTTATCCTTGCATTACAGGTTTTTCCTGTACGATAGTGTTTCTTTTCTTTTTCTCCGTTTGGCCCTAGGTTAGGATGTAGTTGAAGACCTGTGTGTGGCCGGTAATGTATTTGAGTAGGAGATTGGGGTTAGAAAATGATAATGTTGCTTCATCCTTTTACTTTTGGGGTTTAATACTTTTTTATGGTAGACAATGGGTCAGGAAGGTTCCAAAAAACAGAGATCCAAGTATAAGGAGATGGGAATGGGAAGTTATTGGCGCTGCTTATATAAGGTTGAGGAACCTTGGAAATAGTCCCCAAAGTGTAACAAAAGGAGGCCCCACTTGTGGGATTACACTGGTATGTTATTATTGTTGTGGTGGTTGTGTAATAAAAGGAGGGGGTGAGTAAAGATTAACCAAAACCGTAGGAATGCATCTTAGAGGGTTGGAAAATCTGGTTTCTGATACAGGTTCAACATTCTGCGTCCGGAGTGCAAAAACATTGCTGATTTTTCTGCATCATTGCTTTCATTTACTGCAGTGTGGCTGCAGGATGAAGTATAATGGGTGCCTCTTTTGACTCTTATCTGATCTGCAACATTTTTCATGTCTTTTACTAAGGTTGTTTTGTGCTTATCAAAAGAAGGTTTGTGCCAGCTAGTATTTTCTGAGAAAGTTGAACAAGTGTGGTAGTAAATCCATCTTTGATTCGTTAAGTAGAGTGACCATACTAGATCTGGGGCTTTACACAGAAAGAATTGGAAGTTGAACTGAAGTTACTTACTATGAAGAGAGAGAATGTTGCTTTGAGTGTTGAAGTCTGACCCATAGTATGTGTATTGCAAAGGTCTAATGGATATCCATATATTGTTGAAAAAAAAAAGAATCCATATACTACCTAAACTGGATGTGAAGGGTCAGGAAATCAATATAGGAAGTCGAAACAGACATCAAATGATAGATTCTCCCTCTGTCTGAAAAGGATTGAGGGCGGGAGGTTAGAGTACGAGTTAACTCACCTAATGTTCAGTATGAATTTGAACATTTTGTAATACCTTGGAATAGAATTAACATCTCAGAATTGCATGAAAAGTACTACAAATATGATCAATTTAAACAATTTTCTTTTTTTGAAAATGTCGTTTAGAAAAAGGTAGACTCAAATAATAATAATACCAACCATTTGGGTCCGTGAAGTATTTCTTGTTATTTTTCTGATGTAGACATAATTCTGTATTTGATGGTAATCTTTTGCTTGTTTTAGCTGCTTGTGGCAGTGCCAACAGCCATGCCCTTGAGCCTTCAGTATGATGAGTGCGAACCTAATTCAGCTTGGCAGTGGCTTGAAAGATGGTCACTATCTCGCTTTTGGGAACCACTTCCACAACCGAAGAAAGTTGTTGAAGCAAAGTCGCTGAAGAAGCAGGGTAACAAGCTGAGTGTTGAAACAGAAGCAGGTAGACCAAAACGAAGTGTCAAGAAGGTTCTTCCAGCATCAAATGGAGATGCTTATGCCATAAGTTCCTCTGAACCAGAAAAGGCTAAACGCAACCCGAGGAAATTTTTGAATCATCACATAGAGCCGGTGCAGGATCAGCCTCAAAATGAACTAGAAAAAGTCAAGCGCAATTTAAGAAAAGTTTCTGCAGCTTTGGCAACACCTTCAGAGAGGTCAGAAACAGAAACTGAGAAGGCACAACAGACACCTAATCTGGCTCAGGCTGAGGTTATAACATCAAAATCCTTAGTTCCAGATGTTGTTGAACAAATGGTGGTTAATTCTTCTGAGAAAACGTGTGATTCAGCTCCTAAAATCGAGAAATTGGCTGCAAGTGAAGCTCCTTTGCCTGTAGCAGTGGATGAGCCAAGTGATGTACTGCATGATCATCCTACCACTGAGCAGCAGCAGTTGGAGGATGTTGGGAACACTGCAAACAGCCCAGTTGTCAATGAGGAACTTAGCTCGATGGAAGATCAGACTGCCAAAGAAAGAACTAGGAGGAGGAAATCTCTCCCCACTAAGCAGGACAATTCTGAGAATGTTTCACAGAATACACCAAGTGTGCCTAGTTATATGGCTGCCACTCAATCTGCTAAGGCAAAGCTTAAAGCTCAAGGGTCTCCCAAGGTAAGTGATGATGGAGCTGAAAATGGGTTTGTTCGGCGTCATTCTCTACCATCCTCTGCCAATGGCAAATTCAACTCATTGTCACCTCGGATGCAAAAGCCAGTGCAGGCAAATGGAAAAGGTGGAAACAAGAACAGACCGATGTCATCCTCGAAAGACGGTAAGAAGAAATGAATAGGGATCTTTTAGTTACTAGTTGATATCGCTTCATGTTTCTTGCTATCTGAGACGATTCTTTTGTTGGAGGTTGATATGAGTTTTCTCTGTTTGGGCCTTTGTTATTTTGTGTTACTTTGATTTTTTTAAAATATTTTTTTCATTTAAGCTGAATGAGTAATATAGGTGGGAATTTTGAAATTTGATCTTGATCAAACCCAAGAAAAGTATGTGTTTACTTGTTTTCTCAAGTAACTTATCAAAACAAGAAAACAAAAATCTCAAATAAAAAGAAAAGTAAATCCATTACTCTAGCACTATTTGATATGTTAAAGACTCCATTTGTTAAATGGTCTGACATTTATTCTTGTTCTTCATTGTTATAGTCTTATGCCTTTATCTTTTGGTAAATGGTTCTCTTAGCTCATCTCAAATTGATGGTGTTTATAAGCTCATTTACTTTCATCAACTTGGAACACTTCACTGACTCAATGATTACCTTTTGGCTCCCTCTTCAGAAAAGGTGCTTCCTGGTTGGAGGAGATGAGTTCAACATTCTGCTTACTCAAGGAACTTTAGTACTGCATGTGTTGACATCAATTGTTTCTTCTGCTATTTTCTGTATAAGTTTAAACTGCAAATTCCAAATAACCGTTGTTTGATACCATAAGCATCTTTATCATGTTTCTATTAGTATCGTGGGGGTGTTTGCAGTGATTGTATAGTTGAGACTCTGTACTTCGTTTAACAGGATTTCCATAATATTCTTTATCTTCCTTTCCTTTCTATTGGCACTAGTAGCCCCATATCCCATGATATAGTATCCCCGACTGAAGAACATTCGGCTCTTGTGGTCTCATGAGGTTTTGCTCTGTTATTAAACAGTATTTTTTATGTGCGACAAAGTGTTACCTATGCATAAACAGTTATTTCTTAGGTGGCACCCATTCCCTTCAAACTAATGACCAGAGATGGTGACTCCAGTTTCATTTGACCACAGTATTGTTATCGTAGCATCCATTTCTGAATAGGTCTATTTCAATAGAGAGAGGTAATAGAAAGAACTGGCCAGAATATTGGCATGCCCCTCAATGAGCTGTATATCTCAAAGGAGAAAGAAGTGAATAACTTAGGAAGAGAGACGTTGACAGATAAATGAAATTCAAAGTTCAAGGTGACAGGTGGGACATAAGTCTTTTTATTAATCGGAGGATGTGAGACGATCTTGTATAATATTAGTCATGTCGGAAAGGTGCGTACTTGCACTGGTCCATCGTGGTATCATTTCATTGTTTTTGATAAGTACACTCGTGAGGATATTATAAACCATATCAGTTTCAATATTTTTATAAAATACTACTTGCCAAATTATATCTATATTTATTTATCTATCTATATCTGTATATATTGATACAATCTCGAACATGAGAAAGATGATCCATGAAACTTCATTGAATATGTTGTTGTAGAAAGATGACGGTGATGCTTATCCTAAATCAAAAGAGTCGTGTATCTTTTTTTAATACCTTTTTATCTTTATTTTCCTGTTCATCTTTGAACACAAATTTTGAGTCAAGGATCTATCAGAAATAACTTTTCTGCTCGCAAAGGAAAAAATAAGGACACCAAGTGCTAGGATTATAACTTATCAATCCGGAAAATGAAGTTTGAAATTCTCGTTACCCTCGGCGTACGCACTATTTCAGATTCCTACGATTATATTGAATTTGTTTTAAAGTTTGAAACTGTGCAATAGTTGGAGTCAGGAGAATGAACAGTCAAATTACAACTATTAGAATACAATTTTGATAAGGGAGTAATCACCATTCTAAAACAGAACACAGAGTCAGGAAGCCAAGAAGCTGAGTTAAAATTACATAAATCATAAGGAAGAGAAAAAGTACTTTGCACACCCTCATTTCCGTTGTCATCATCAGACGTACATTAGTATGGATCTATTAGGTTCGAAGTCGTCCTTCTAAGTATTATTTGAGCAGTTATTGTCCTTTAAATTTATCACTTTACTTTTAGTCTTCATATATTTACAAACTCTATTTATTAAATTTAACAGGGACTGTGTAAGTAGAAAATATTTAATGAGAAGTTGAGAACATACATTTGGAAGTAAGATCTTTGTAGCTTATGTTATTTTTGGTCTATTTGTGTAGTTTACTGTAATTTTTCGAGGTGCACTTTCTGTTATTTTTCATTTATTTTTGTGTCGGGTGCAGTTTTTTATGTTGGATTTTTTTCGAAAATTTCTGGTGTACCCAGTTAAATCCTTTTCTTTATATTTGGTAAAAATGAGATCAAAAGTGCGCGCAAACCTAAAGAACCAAAACTGCCATATTTAAGAGACTGTTTTGAACCTATCACTAAAGATAAAAGGACTACTTTTTTCATTTTCTCTTATTTTTTACATTTACTTGTGTTCTTGGATTCTATTGGAAACTTATTTTATTTCAACTTATTGTTTAAATTGATTTGCATAGACCAAGAAAGATTTCTTACTGCCAGTCAAACCTCCATATCAATCATATATGTTGTGTACAGCGTGAAGTTGAAGACTGTGGCTTATTTAACAATGCAAAATTTTATTTTTTACACTACTAATGAATTTTTTAACATATAGTAAACCACCGGTATAGTACACAGGTGTATTTCTTCCCACAAATATTAATGTAATTTATTACTTTATCAAAAAATGGCGAATCATGAGACTGATTTTAATATCTTTTACGTCAAAGGGACCTAAGTTCTTATTACTTTAGATTAAGGATTATGCCAGCTTGGCTGCCATTTTCTTATTTACAAGTCAATACAAACGGCTACTTCTGCATTAAAATTATACATAAAACAACTTGACTGTGTGTAAATCCAAGACTACACACACATCATTGTCAGCTCACAAAGTCCTCTTTTTGTGCACATGGAGTTAATAAACTTTTCTATAATAAGACCAAAGGGGATAGCATAGCATATATTATTCAAGGAAGCTGTTATCAAGACACTCTCTCTGAAGTTCACTAAAGTTGATTATGTCTTCAAAGATTAATCTGTTGATATGTTTGTTCATTCTTCATCTATGTGTTGCTGCTAGTGTTACAGGGGACAAGATTGGAATCTATGAGATCAAGAAAGGAGATTTCTCTGTTAAAGTCACTAATTATGGTGCCAGAGTCATCTCTGTTCTTCTTCCTGATAAACATGGTATGTCTGTCTTTTTGCATAAACAATTCAATTTAGAATTTAAGTTCGACAGGTTCTAATTTTATGGTTTTTTGCACCGACTTGTTATGTTTTTGAAATTATGGTTCAGAATTTAATTTTTGTTAAATTTTTTAGTGGGTTTTCAATTACACACGTGCATATTTATGTTCTGTGTTGAAAATACTGGTTCCTATTGATCTTGTTTCAACCTTCTTGATATGTGTATCAGTATAATTTTTCTTCTGTTCCTTGAAGAAATCAGTCTTACAGTTTGATGAGTTCAATTTTTATGGTTCTTGGCACTCAACTTATTGTATTTCTTAAATTTTATGGGTTTAGAATTTACTATTTGCTGTAATAGTAGGCTTTCACATGTATATATATTTATGTTGGAATACTGATTCCTATTTGAATCTTGTTTCAACCTTCTTGATGATATATGTACTGTTTTCTGCAATTCCTTGAGGACATTAGTCTTATCTTGTCTTGTTCCTTTCCAGGAAAAATAGGTGATGTTGTTCTTGGATATGACACCATTGGGGAATACGTGGTTAGTTCACTTTGTTTTATTTTAATGGATCTATTTGAATTTGTTTCCAAAAACCTTTTATTGCTCATTATTTTCTATTTAAGGAAAAAGACAAACAGAGATAAACAGTTCCGAGAGAGTAACAGCTGTTTGTTTGACACAAATCATTTGTGGGATTAACAGCTGTTTGTATGACACTGTCTAATTTTAGCTCTTTCCCAAAAAGACTGCGTTTTAGCCTAAATATGTAACCTAAATCTCCATGTTTGGGACTAATGTGAAGAAATTTAGACTGGAGAAAAGTGGAGATGGATGATTCTAATTGTCTCTGAATTTTAACGGACTCTCCATAGTTTGAACATCAGATTCAGGTAAATTGTAAAAACTCCTCTTGCTTCTTTTCGGAAATAAACACTTGAGCCTAACCTTCATGAAGTTTTTAGTAAAACAAATTCAACAATCATAGTGCAGAACTATGATTCTGCTGTCTCTATGTCATTTTAGTGCACGGCACACTAAAAAGTATGCTTAGCCGAGCTGGCTGGCACTATGAACATTCACAATTTTGGGGGGGAGGGACCATCATTGAACAAAAGTTGTAGGGCTATCAAATGATCTTCTGCTGCGTGCATAATTTATGCCTTTTTCATCATTTGAGCCTTTAAGTAGCTAAAAGTAGTTCATTTTCTTACTGTGTTTGTATTTGTTTAAGTGAACAGTGTCCCACATTGAACTCAATAATGTCATATTCTTAAGTTAATAGGGTCATAAAGAATGTCAAATCTTCAAAGGCATAAACAAATATGGAAATACTTTTGTGCAGAATGATACAAGTTCTTTTGGAGCTATAGTTGGAAGAGTTGCTAACCGGATTGGTGGTGCTCGATTTACTCTGAATGGAACCCTTTATAAGCTTATCGCTAATGATGGAGAAAACACACTGCATGGTATCCTCATTAGATTTGCTTTTACCTTTGTTCTCTTCCAATTTCACCTCCATAATACCAAAATGTCCTTCCTCTAACGTAAAAACTTGAAAAATGTAGGTGGCCCTAAAGGATTTAGCCATGTTGTCTGGAAGGTGAGCAAGTATGAGAAAGAAGGTCCCCGTCCTCACATTACTCTAACATACCACAGTGCTGATGGTGAAGAAGGTGAATTTATCTGCTTGGTTTTCCACAAGACAATTACAGTTATTAATTTCCTTTTGAAGAACATTCTGAATTGAATAAAATCCGATCCATTTGTAGGATTTCCTGGTGATCTTCTTGTCTCTGTTACCTATGCATTGAAGGATCCTTACAAGCTTATTGTGGTAATGAAGGCAAAAGCATTGAACAAGGCCACTCCCGTTAACTTGGCTCAACACACTTACTGGAACCTTGGTGGACACAACAGTGGCAATATTTTGTCCAACGATATTCAAATCTTTGGATCACACATCACCCTATTAGATCAACATCTCATTCCAACAGGTGAAATCGCCCCTGTCAAGAACACGCCCTATGATTTCCTTAAATCCCGTAAAGTCGGGAGCCAGTTCAAAAAACTCCAAAATGGATATGACATCAACTATCCACTAGACAGCACTGAAAAAATGAAGCCGGTGGCAATAGTTCATGATAAAAAGTCAGGAAGAGTGATGAATTTAAAAGCGACTGCACCTGGTGTCCAATTCTACACTGCAAACACCCTTGTTAAGAAGGGAAAAGGTGGATATGTGTATCAGCCTTATTCAGCCTTGTGTTTGGAGACTCAAGGGTTCCCGGATGCTGTGAATCACCCAAATTTCCCATCAACAATTGTGACTCCGGAGACGTCCTACTTTCACAAAATGCTGTATACGTTCTCAATTAAGAAATATTAGAATGCTTATAGTGTTAGTTTTCTCCACCTTCACTTGTGTCCTCTGCATAAATTGATATTTCTGTCAAGGTTATATGTTCTTTGACAAATAAAAACCCTGGCATTCTGATTCAATACAGTTATGCTTGGCTGGAGTATTATAAGAACTGTTTTCAAACATGTTTGGTGAGTGTTTCCTGTCTTTGGAGTGAAATTTTTGTTTCATTTCTTAGAACAAATCAAAGTTTGTACCTCTATATGTTTCAGGTTAATAGTTTCCATTGAGTTCTCTAATCACATTACTCCATATAAATAGTTAGCAGTTTCCATAAGTGGTGTATACCTAAAATATGCTTTTGGAATTGATCCAGACCTCCTGTCCTCTTCTAAACATTATATATATTGCACAATAACAATTAATGAATCTAATTAAAAAGATAGTGAAATAGCAAAGTTTAGAAACAAAAAACCTTTGCTACATTTCAAAGATGAATTAGGTTCATAAAGGTACAACTGACTAATTTTGAAGTTTATTTGGTAAACAGCATAAGACTACAGTCACTACTGTATTTTAAAATCAAAGTGTTATTAATACCTTTTATAGATAAATCTGAAAAAATAAATGTGTGCAAAGTGCAATCCATCACTGCCGTTTATAGCCCTGGTGTTCAAGATGGGGGTGAAAAGCCAATCTCGTCGCTTCTTGGTTCAAGTGTTAATTTTAAGGGGGCCTTAAATAATTGGAACGGCTGACTTCTGGGGCGAATGCAAGTTCACAGGATATGAAGTTTTTGCTCAAACCTTACATACAAATTATTATTCTATATTAATTTGATATCCTGATAAAAACTTTAAAAAACCTGAAACCGTGCCTGACCAACTTACTATCTGTCAACATAAAGACCACACACTCATCCTTGTTGATTTTCACGTGAGTTATCCATATCCACGCAGCTGACAAGTTCTGATTTGTGCACATGCAGACTGCAAATAAACTTTTTCATAAAAAGGCAAGGATTTCGTGGAAGCTCAATTGATTTACTAGCTGAATTTTTACTTTGTTGGTGGAATTTTCATTCCCCAACTTATAATCCACTTCCCCATTTTTCCTTTTCCTATCTCCAATTTTTTAACAAAAAAACCATTCTTGAAAATAAATAAAATAAGGCCAAGGATATTGGAGGAGTGCACATATTCAAGGCTGAACAAGCTGTCACTCAAGACACTCCCAAGTATCAAACCACCAGAGTTGACTATGCCTTCAAAGATTAATTTGTTGATCTGTTTATACATTCTTCATCTGTGGGCTGCCATCAGTGTTACAGCGGAAAATATAGGGGTCTATGAGATCAAGAAAGGAGATTTCTCTGTTAAGGTCACCAATTATGGTGCCAGAATCATCTCTGTTTTTCTTCCTGATAAGCGTGGTATGTCTGTCTATTACATTATCAATTCAGAGTAAGGATTTAAATTTGATGGGATCTTTTTTATGGTTCCCCTTATTCTATATTTCTTTAAAAATTTAGTATTTGTTGAAATTTTAGGGTTTTTCACATTTATATTTATGTGCCGTGTTATGAATACTTTTCCATTGAACCCATAGTACATAGGTTGCATGTCCCTCTGAATCAAACTTATTTTTTGGCGAACTGGTTCCAATCTGATCTTGTTTCAACTTTCTTGATGTGTATACACTAACTGTTTTCTTCGGTTCCTTGAAGAAATCAGTCTTATAGTCACTTGATGATCCCTTGCAGGAGAAATAGGTGATGTTGTTCTTGGATATGACACCATTGAGGAATACAAGGTTAGTTCACCTTGTTCTATTTTAATGATCCATCCGAATTTGCGTCTTTCTAAACACTTTTTAGTTCATTTTCTCACTAAGGAAAAGAGACAGAGAAAGAGACTGATATAGCTCTTGCCTTTCCATTCTTTGATTTGCCTTCGATTTTATTGTGTGTTACTGTGGTTCTCTGTGGGTCAATCCAATATTCATGGCCAATATGAACCAAATCAATTGACACTGTCTAATTGTAGCTCTTTCCTAACAAAGACCGTGTCTCTAGCTAGACCTTTCATCTTATGGACTGGTGTGAAGGAAATTTAGATTGGCAAAAAGTTCTCTACCCTTTTTGAGTTATACATTCTAATTGTCTCTGGATTTAATGAACTCTCCTTAGTTTGAACATCAAATTTAGGTAATTGTAAAACTCCTCTGGCTTCTTTTCTTAAATGAAAACTTGGGCCTGATTTAAATGAAATTTTCAATGAAAAAAATTCAACAATCATAGTAATACTACAGAACGATGATTCTGTTTCTACGTCGTTTTAGTGTGGTGCACGATAAACTGTATGCTTATCTGAGCTGGTTGGCACTATGAAAACTCACGTTTTGAAGCATCTAACTAGGGTGGACCATTATAGTGATATCAATGCTCCTCTGCTACGTGGTGATTCTCTTATGGCTCATAGGATACGCCTTAGTTAAAAACCAACCATATGCCTTAGTTGTTCTTATTTGTGTGTTTCTTTCTATTAAACCAAAATAATGTCCCTTTTTTGGCTACATTAATGGAAGTGATTTATGAAGGTTTTGGCTACGACCTATATTGCATTAAGGTTTTAGATAATTAGATTATCTCACATCAGTACCAGATCAACTTTTGGAATGAGAAAGAGTTTTGAACTTAATAATATCCCATTTTAAGTTTTTCTATGGAATGAGTTGTTTGATATGTTGGAATCTTCATGCGCATAAAATATGTAAGTAATTTTGAGCAGAATGATACAACTTCTTTCGGAGCACTACTTGGAAGGGTTGCTAACCGGATTGGTGGTGCTCAATTTACTTTGAATGGAACCCTTTATAAGCTTGTTGCCAATGATGGCCCAAACATGCTGCATGGTACAGTCACTCATTTCTTTTTAACCTTGCTTTCTAATTCCAGTTTCAACTCCATATACCCAAATGTCCTACCTCTTATGTAAGAACTTCAAAAATATAGGTGGCCCTAAAGGATTTAGCCATGTTGTTTGGACTGTTAGCAAGTATCAGCAAGATGGTCCCAATCCTCACATTACTTTGACCTACCACAGTGTTGATGGTGAAGAAGGTGAATCTGCTTATTCATTCCACTAGACAATTAAAGATATAATTCCCTTTTGAAGATGAACTATGAATTGTGTAAAATCCATTGTTTTGTTTTGTAGGATTTCCTGGTGATCTTCTAGTCTCTGTTACCTATGCATTGAAAGCTCCTTACAAGCTTAGTGTGGTAATGAAGGCAAAAGCTCTGAACAAGGCCACTCCTGTTAACTTGGCTCAACACAGTTATTGGAACCTTGGTGGACACAACAGTGGCGATATCTTGTCCAACGTTGTTCAAATCTTTGCGTCACACATCACTCCAGTAGACTCTAAACTCATTCCTACAGGCGAAATTTCTCCCGTCAAGAACACGCCCTATGATTTCCTTAAACCCCGTGAAGTGGGGAGCCAGATCAAGGAACTCCAAAGTGGATATGACATCAACTATGCACTCGACAGCACTGAAAAAATGAAGCCCGTGGCAATAGTTCAGGATGAAAAGTCAGGAAGAGTGATGAACGTACAAGCGACTGCACCTGGTGTCCAATTCTACACTGCAAACTCCCTTAATCAGAAGGGGAAAGGTGGATATGTGTACCAGCCTCATGCAGCCTTGTGTTTTGAGACTCAAGGGTTCCCTGATGCTGTGAATCACCCAAATTTCCCTTCAACAATTGTGACTCCTGCGAAGGCCTACGTTCACAAAATGTTGTATACATTCTCAATCATGAAATACTGGAATTCTTATTAGTTTTTTCCACCATCTCTTCTGTCTTTTGTAAGTATCTTCTGCACATATTGTTATTTCCGTTAAGGTTATATGTTCTTTATGACAAATAAAACACCTGGCATTTAGACTCAATACACTTGTTTCTTGATGGAGTTTTCAAAGAACTGTTTTCAGACATGTCTAGTGAATTTTCAAATGTGAACTCACTATATTTGGAGTGGATGCTTTTGTATTTTTTTTTCCTTTCTGGAACAAATCCAAACTTTCTTCTTAGTTTATATAATCTCCGTTGAGTATTCTGATCACATTGCTTCATAAAAATAGTCTGCAGTTCCATAAGTGGCATGTCTTACCAAAGATATGCTGTGGGCATTAATTCTGTTCTATACCCTTCTTAACGTTATACAATGCACAATAACAATTAACGAATGTAGTTACTAACAAGCAGAGTGTTGAAACAGAAGCTATAAGACAAAAACAAAGTGTCTGAAGGTTCTTACAGCAGAAAATAGATATGCTTATGCTATGTGCAACCAAAGGACTACGTACAACGCATGAAGTTCAGTGATAGATCACTTCTCGATACATTTCATGCTGGATTGAAAAAATAGAAACGAAAGTCTAATATCATAAAAGATAGGGGTAAGGTGTACGTAAACTCTGTTCTCTCCATACTCCACTTTGTGGTATTTTATGAGATATGTTATTGTTGTTAGTAATGAGGTTGAAGGGCCAAAACGAGAAGCTAATTTTAGGGGCATTTAAAAAGTTAAAATTCAGGAAATAGCGGATCATGTGGAGTTTAATATTTCTTTTAAGCCAAGAAATTCTCCAAGTTTTAAGTTATTTCCAGAATAAGAGTGACGCCAACGTGGGTGCCATTTTTTTATTTTCAAGTCAGCATAAACAGCTACTTGTTAATGTCGCAATTCATAAAATAATGGGAACGGCTAACATGACTCTCTTAATTAATACTGCACACTCACCATTGTCAATTTTTAATGGAGTCACCCCATTTTCGCGCACATTATTTGGCAGACAAGTTCTTTTTCTTTTTCTTCACATGCAGACAATAATCTAATCTCAAATAGTTCCAGATGAATTGGAGGAGCACATAATAAAAGTTTGAAGA
>JACEIK010002110.1:13996-24954 GCA_018107945.1 Datura stramonium | reverse complement strand
TGTTAAGTCTTTTAATAAAATATAAAACATTCAATTAATATTTTTAAAAACTTTCATACTTTTAATATAGTACTAGTCTAAGTATACGCGCCTCAGGCGTGTCTCTTGTATTAATAAGAACTAATTTATAAAAATAACATAAATTTTAAAGATGTGTTTGTGTAACAATATAAGAATTTTGAAAGAAAATTATGAATTTCTAATTGATAGATGATAATAAAAGGAGGAGAAGGACGAATTCAACGTACTAATGCATCATGAAATTACGTTCTTTAATTTATAAAAATAGTAAATGGCTATTTTGTCTATTGAAAAGTCTTTAATAAAGGGTAAAAAAATTCAATTAACATTTCTAAGGGACTGTATTATATTAAGTAAATAGTAATAAAATATTATGCATATATTGAATGTTAGATTAGTTGATCAAATCTAAAGAAATTACCAAGATTGTTCCGTAGAAAAAATAATGGTAGAAAAATGATTGTTGCATTCTTTAATTATAATGTTGTCATTGAATCCAACTTCAATCTTCTTGTTTACTGATAGAAGATTAGGATTAACACTATTAATGTGTTCATTTGTGACGTAATAGATCTTGTTTTATTGTAACAATTTTTTTCATTTTTCAATATCATTATTGAAAAGTATAACATGAAATTTTTTGCTCTGCAAAAAATTAAACTTTAATGATCAAAAAACATATATATAAAAATATAAAATATNCTTAAAATAAGTCAATTCAAATAGATTCTAAATATATATAAAAAGAGATATTCTTTTTGAGATAGAACAAAAAAAATATAATTTTTTTTGGAGACTAATTAACCTAAACTCTAGCTTTACGCCTATAAAAAAAGAAATTCATATTCCCTAAAAGTCATCTAAAAAATTCTATAAACTCATAAAATATTCACAAAGTGATTAAGACGATCCCAAAAATAATCAATAAAAAAAAAACAAAAAGCCAAACATAATTATAACTACATTGTTTATCTATAAAATTATGTTTGTTCATTTCCGGTAATCTAAAATTTTTTGCAAACAATGAGACTTAAATTGGGCCAGGAGTAATCATTAATGTTGGAAGTAAGACTAGTAGATAAAACAATGGGAAACGACTAAATAATAGTATTATTGTCAATTTTTCAACGGCGGTATCCCATTTCCAGGCAGATTATTGGGCAGACAAGTCGTCCTTTGTTCACATGCAGGTGATAATCTAATCCTAGTCCCCACAATAAAACCCACATGAATGGAGGATTACATAAAATTCAAGAACGCTCTGAAAGTCTAAAAAAACAAAGGATTTGACTATGTCTTCAAAGATTAATTTCTCCATCTGTCTGTTCTTCATTTTTCATCTTTTGGCTGCCCAAAGTACTGTTACAGGGCTCAAGATACGAATCTATGAGTTAAAGAAAGGAGATTTCTCTGTTAAGATCACCAATTATGGTGCCACAATCATCTCTGTTCTTCTTCCTGATAAGAATGGTATGTGCTCTGTGTTTTTACCTTCTTTGATGTGTAAATTTGTACTGTGTTCTGCTTTCCTTGACGAAATCAGCCTTATATCCATTGCAGGAGAAATAGGTGATGTTGTTCTGGGTTACGACACTCTTGAGGAATACAAGGTTAGTTACACTTTATTTTTGTTCATTGTATTTGAATGCGTCTATTTCAGTTTGCCCTTTTCTAAGAACTTTTTTGACTGCCTTCTGTTTTGTTGTATTTCATTCTGGTTCAGTCTCTTAACTCAATAGCACCGGCTCAAGGACAAAATCCAATCAAAACCTTTGCTTTAGGCACGGAAAAATTAATAGGGCTATATTATGAGTGTTAAGAGGCCAGGTCAGATCCGTCCGGTTAGACAAAATTGGATTCTGCCGGTCTGGATTGGGGTTGGTGGGTACCAGTTCCAACCGAATTGGCTTTTACAGGTTATAGTAGATTCGTGTGGTTCCGGGCCCAATTGAACCGAGCTGGTTTGGTTTCTAATTAAAAATATTTTTTAATTAAATTTTTTTAAAAAATTATTATTTATTATTTATTTAAAAAATTAGAAATTTAAACTACTATATAACAGTTGAACCAGGCCGTCCAGGCCTCGGATTCCTTATCTATTGTCGGATCCGTCTGAGGCGTTGCCTCAGATCGAGCTCTTCAATTCATTTTCGAAAATGATATTGATGTCGCTCTTTTGTTCTACTTCAACCAACCCAGCCCTATTCCTTTAAATGGACCCGGTCCACTCCTGTTTTCGGGTTAGATCGGTGCGTTTGACAGGCATAAGCTATATATATAGCTATCATTAATAGAAACTGTCAATTTTATGATGATTTTAAATTTTTGGATTTAGCCGAGGTTAGTCAGATGAGTGAGTAAATTATGGTAATTTTATTGGCATCAATTAGTACATTTACCGCCATTTTGAATTTTGATTTGTCCTGTTTTGCTTGCATTCATTTCTTTTCCCGCAATTTGTCCGCTGCATCAGCTTTTCTCTTTGCCCAGTTGGTGATATGTAGCCTAGACTGTCTCATAGATGTCTGAATTTTATGAAATAAGTTTAAAGCCTCTTATAGAGATCTAGTTTTAGGTCACTAAATCCTTTAGCCGCCCCTGCTTGAATGGTACCATGTCAAAATCCAAAGTCATTTGACACTGTCTAATTGTAGTTCTTTCCTAACAAACAATACGTCCTCAGTCTATAATATCAGCTAAAACACTCCCATCTTTTTGGATTGATGTGAAGTACATTGAAGAAAATTTAGCCCTGTTTTGTTTTTACCTAAGAAAGTAAATTGGTGCAGAATGGTACAAGTTATTTTGGAGCCACCCTTGGAAGGGTTGCTAACCGGATTGGTGGTGCGCAATTTACTCTGAATGGAACCCATTATAAGCTTGTTCCCAATGAAGGCAAAAACATGTTGCATGGTACTTTCACCACATTTCCTTTTACCTTTGCTTTCTCTCCAACTTTTACCTCCATTACCCAAATTTCCTTTCTGTTTTTGGTGTAATTTAAAACTTCGAAAATATAGGTGGCCCTAAAGGATTTAGCAAAGTTGTCTGGAAGGTAAGCAAGTATGTGCAAGATGGTCCCCGTCCTTACATAACTCTAACCTACTTCAGTGCTGATGGTGAAGAAGGTAAGTCTTGGTTTTTCATACAGGACAATTACTCCTTTTGTTTGAATTCTGGTCGTAGTTTGACTGAGCATGAAATTCACGCAAGAAAGATATTTGAAACTTGTGATCTTAAACATGCAAAGAGATTTCCGTGACTATAAAAACTTGTCATTAAACATAAAATAAGAATTTTAAAGTTAAATTATTTTCAAAAATAGAAATGTGTCATTTTTTTTAATAAACTAATGAGGAAAAGTATCAGGTAAAATGGAGTGGATAGCGTAATTTCTTTTTGAAGAACACTAATGAATTGAGTAAACTCCATTGCTTTCATATGTAGGATTTCCTGGAGATGTCTTTGCCTCTGTTACCTTTGCATTGAAAGATCCGTACAAACTTAGTGTGGTATTTAAGGCAAAAGCACTGAACAAGGCCACTCCAATTAACCTGTCTCACCACCCTTACTGGAACATTGGTGGACACAACAGTGGCGATATCTTGTCTAATGTCATTCAAATCTTTGCATCACACATCACCCCAGTTGATAAAGAGCTCATTCCCACAGGGGAAATTGCCCCCGTCAAGAACACGCCCTATGATTTCTTGAAACCCCGTAAAGTTGGGAGCAGGATCAACAAACTCCAAAATGGATATGACATCAACTATGCACTTGACAGCACTGCAAAAATGAAACCCGTGGGGAAAGTTTATGATAAGAAGTCTGGAAGATTGATGTATGTACAAGCATCTGCACCTGGTGTTCAATTCTACACTTCAAATTGGGATAAGAGTATGAAAGGGAAAGGTGGATTTATGTATCCGCCCCATGCTGCATTGTCTTTGGAAACTCTAGTTTTCCCTGATGCTGTGAATCACCCAAACTTCCCATCATCAATAGTGAATCCGGGAGAGAAATACGTCCACTCAGTGTTGTATACCTTCTCCATCAAAAAATAGTAAAATGCTTATAATTATTTATTTCCAACCATCGCTTGTGCCTTCCGTATCTTCTGCATAAATTAACATTTCAGTCAAGGTTGTATGTTCTTTGTGACTAATTAAACATCCGGCATTTAGACTCAATAAAAGGATAGTTTTGTTTCGTGTCTGTTTTTCTAGAACAAATCAAAATTTGTGACTCTGTATCAAGTTAATAGTCTGCGTTGAGATTTCTAGTCTCGTTAATTACTCCTTAATAACAGTACACACTTTCATAAGTGGTTTATACCAAAGATATGATTTTGACATTGATATTCCGTCCTACTCTTCTAAACATAATAATTGAACGTAAAATTAATGAATCCAGTTGCTAAAATCTATCCGAACCATATTAACGAAGAATGAAATAGCGCAATCACAAAGCTATTACTTAATTTCCAAAATGCATTAGGTTCATAAAGGTACATGCACAACTGACTAATCTTCGAGTTTATCCTGGACAGAATCAAAAATCTAATTCAGCTTGGTGGTGACTTGAAGACTAGCATTTGATGTTGGTGTTTATGCATTTTAATATTAAGTGCATGATAATTAGTGGAAATAAAGTGGAGAATGTGGTCATTATTTATTTGTAACTCATGTAACCAATAACCACATTATCTCCTACTAATTACCCCACTAATCCTCAAGTTATTATCCACCTTCTTGATATTTACTATATGGAAGAAATACTACATCTATATAAAGGTTGTCTTCTTTTTTGTGTTGGTAGATGAAAAATGTAGAGAAAGATGATATGTGTGGAAAATATTGTAGTATGTTTTGAGGTTAGTATAGTGAAAGAAAGAGTTGAGACAAAGAAAAATATTCTAAGTCTTCAACTAATTCACTACACAAAAGAGAGTAATTTTATGTTGAAAGAAGGTGTTCCTTTGGTGGAGCTTTGGACTCTTCAACTAATCCGGAGTTGTTTGAGTCATACGACGTTGTTGGGCTGTTGTATCCTGGAGGGAACAAGTCAAGAGTATTACTACTAGATCGGTGAAGATTACACCGCAGTGGGATTGAATCTCATTAAAGAAAGCGAGATATCCGCGCCTCAGCCTAAATTTTATTTATTCATTTTTGTTTATTTTATTTTTCAACTGTAATTTGCGGTATATTCACATACATTTGAAAAACAAACGTCAGGACATGGGGGATCATGTATGCCAAATAATGGGACAAGTTTTGGTTATTACCAGAATAAGAATCACACCAATGTGGGTGTTAATTTTGTATTCACAAGTCAGCACAAACAGCTACTTGTGCAATTAACTATACTTAAAATTTAATATGAGGCGGCTAACTTGACAGTTGACTCTGTCAATCTCAAGACTGGACACTCATTTATTGTCGATTTTCTATGGAGTTATCCCATTTCTACGCAGATTATTTGGTAGACAAGTTCCCTTCTGTTCACATGCAGGTAATAATCTAATCGCATAATAATGCCAGATGAATTGGAGGAGTGTACAAATTTGAGGTTGAAGAAGCTGTCATTCTTAAACCACTGGAGTTGACTATGTCTTCCAAGTTTAGTCTGTTGATCTGTTTGTTCTTCATCTTTCATCTGTTGGCTGCCCACAGTACTGTTACAGGGCGCAAGATAGGAATCTATGAGATAAAGAAAGGAGATTTCTCTGTTAGGATCACCAATTATGGTGCCACAATCATCTCTGTTCTTCTTCCTGATAAGAATGGTGAGTTTATTTTATCCATCCACCCCTAATTAAAGGTCACGGGTTCGAGCCTTGGGAATGGAGAAACTTCTAGTAGGGAGTGTTTTCTCTTTAATGTGCTGCCACATCGTATTAGTCTGGCCAATAGGGTACTGGATACCGGATGGTTAACAACAAAATTCCATCTTTTATAAAACATATCCTGTTTTATATCTATTTCCTGCTACTCCTTGAAGTAATCAGTTTTATCTTGTCTTGATCCTTTCAGGAAAAGTAGGTGATGTTGTTCTTGGATATGATACCATCAAGGAATACAAGGTTAGTTAACTTTATTTGTTCATTGTAATTGAATGGGTCTACTTCCGATCTGCTCTTTCCTATAAGCTTTTTACTTCATATTCTAGTTAAGAAAAAAGAGAAACGCAAAGGGAGGATCTAGTCTTCTTGCTTTCCCTTTCTTCTTTTGCCTTCTATTTTACGTCTTTTGCATGCATTCATATCTTTTTCCAGAATTTGACTACTACGCTTTTCAATTTCATCTCAATTTTCCTACATTATCTATTTTCTCTTTGTCTCATTGATGTCTGAATCTTATTAAATAAGTTTAAAGTCTCTGACAAAGATTTAATTAGTTTTAGGTTACCAAGTCCTTTAGCCGCCATTGCCTTTGAATTGTGCCATGTCAAAATCCATAGTCATTTGACACTGTCTAATTGTAGTTATTTCGTAACAAAGATCGCGTCCCTAGCCTATAATATCTCAACTAAATCTCCTGTCGTTTGCATTAATGCGAAGTACATTGTCTGAAATTTAGCGCCATTCATAGTCACTTATGAAAGCAATTTGGTGCAGAATGGTACAAGCTATTTTGGAGCCGCCCTTGGAAGGGTTGCTAACAGGATTGGTGGTGCTCAATTTACTTTGAATGGAACTCATTATAAGCTTGTTGCCAATGAAGGCGTAAACATGTTGCATGGTACTCCCAGTACATTTCCTTTTTGCTTTGTTTTCTCTTCCGCTTTTACCCAAAGTTCCTTTCTCTGTCGCTGATGTAATTAAAACTTCAAAAATATAGGTGGTCTTAAAGGATTTAGCAAAGTTGTCTGGAAGGTAAGCAAGTACGTGCAAGATGGTCCCTGTCCTTACATAACTCTAACCTACTACAGTGCTGATGGTGAAGAAGGTGAATCTTGATATATGTAACATAATTAATTTATTTTTGAAGGACACTATGAATTGAATAAACTCAATTGCTTTCTTATGTAGGTTTTCCTGGTGATGTTCTTGTCTCTGTTACCTATGCATTGAAAGATCATTACAAACTTAGCGTGGTATTTAAGGCAAAAGCTTTGAACAAAGCTACTCCAATTAACCTGTCTCACCACCCTTACTGGAACATTGGTGGTCACAACAGTGGTGACGTCTTGTCCCAGGTTCTTCAAATCTTTGCATCACACATCACCCCGCTAGATAAACAGCATATTCCCACAGGCGTCATTTCCCCTGTCAAGAACACACCCTACGACTTCCTGAAACCCCATAAGGTGGGTAGCAGGATCGATAAAATCCAAAATGGATATGACATCAACTATGCACTTGACAGCACTGAAAAAATGAAGCACGTGGCGATAGTTTATGATAAGAAGTCAGGAAGAGTGATGGATATAAAAGCGACTGCACCTGGTGTGCAATTCTACACTGCAAACTTCGTCATTAATACGAAGGGAAAAGGTGGATATGTGTATCAACCTCATTCGGCCTTGTGTTTAGAGACTCAAGGGTTCCCCGATGCTGTGAATCACCCAAATTTCCCATCAACAATTGTGACTCCTGGAAAGACCTACGTCCACTCCGTGTTGTATACCTTCTCCATCAAGAAGTACTAGAATGCTTATATTTAAGCCTTGTGTCTTTGTGTCCCTCTTAATTTGTATCTTCTACTTAAATTGATATATGTATCAATGTTATATGTTTTCCGTGACAAATAAAACACCTGACATTCAGGTGCGATATAATTTTGTTTTGTTCATGTGTTTGGATGGAGCTTTTCAAACACATTCCCAGAGTGTTTGGACATGAGCTCTCTGTTTTTGGAGTGGATAATTTTGTTGTTTTTGTCTTCTAGAACAAATTATCATTCGTAATTGAGGTTTTAATCTCATCACTCCATAAGAATAGTATGCAGCTTCATCAGAGGACGGCTAACAAATTATAATTCGTATCCAGTTGTTATTAATAATTTCCAGAACAAGAATCACGCCGACGTTGTTGCCATATTTGTATTTGCAACTCAGCACAATGTGCATATAGCTATTCATAAAATAGGAGGACGGCTAACTTTAATGTGTCAATTTCAAGAGTGGTCACTCATCTTTTGTTCGTATGCAGATAATAATCTAATCCCACACAATGATGTCAGATGAAATGGAGTAGTGCACAAATTCAAGGCTGAAGAAGCTGTCATTAAGACATTTCTAAAGTCTCAAAACCACTGGTGTTAACTATGTCTTCAAAGATTAATTTATTGATCTGTTTCTTCATTTTTCATCTGTTGGACGCCGCTAGTGTTTCAGGGCTCAAGATAGGGATATATGAGATAAAGAAAGGAGATTTCTCCATTAAGGTCACCAATTATGGGGCTTCAATCATCTCCGTTCTTCTTCCTGATAAGCATGGCATGTATTTTACCTTAATTAATCTCAACTTTAGACCACCAAGGAGAGTGATGGAATGGATGAGATCTCTCAATACTAGAGCTCTCGGGTTCAAGTCCTAAGAATGGGAGAAAAAAAAACTTGGGAATATTTCCCCTTTAATGAGTCATGGGTCGGGCCAATTAGCTACCAAATACCGGATGGTTAACCAAGAAATCCCATATTTTCCTATTTAAAATCTGTTTTTGTTTCAACCATCTTGATGTATATGTGACTGTTTGTTTTCTGCTGTTCCTTGAAGAAATCAAAATAAGGTGATGATGTTGTCTCTGATGTAATTTGAATTTCAAAATATTAGGTATACCTAAAGGATTTAGCAAAGTTGTCTGGAAGGTAAGCAACTTTCTTATGATTAACCTGTCTCACCACCCATACTGGAAAATAGGTGGTCACAACAGTGGCGACGTCTTGTCCCAAGTTATTCCACAATTACGGAGTAATACATAATTGATGGANGTGGTCACAACAGTGGCGACGTCTTGTCCCAAGTTATTCAACAAATAAAACACCTGTAGTTTTGTTTTGTTTCAAGTGTTTGGATGAAGTTTTCAAAGAAGTCGTACTCCTTTACTGTTTCCATTGAGTTTTTTTTATCTCAGAAATCCATAAAAATGGGTTTAAAGTTTGATAACCCTTGGGGGTCACTTGGTTGGAGGTATTAAGTGGGTTATCCCGATATAAAATTTGGGATTAAATTTATCCTGTATTTTCTCAGGATTATCGCGGTTATAATCTCAGGATAAACCTAGTTCTGAATTAAACGACCCCTTATAGTAATATAGCTTTTTTGTTTCTAATTGAGCTACTCCAAAAATAGTACAAAGAAACAAAAAGCTATTACTACATTTCAAAAAGAATGTGTGTTCATAAAGGTTCAACTAAACTAATTAGTCTCCGAGTTTATTCTGGACACAGATCATTTACTTATTTTAGAATGATAATGAAAAATTATTTAGGAAAGAGTTCTTTTATCCAGAGAGTAGACCTTTCTCCCAAATCCCATAAATTAGGATGTACAATGTATTATGTTTCCAATTGAATTACGGTAAAAGTAAATAAAAGTAAGAGAACTCACCAAACCTATCTTGCATGGACCGCTGTTGACGATGTTTCTGCATGAAACAAACCAAACTCATGATAATAAATCATCAGTTTCTGAAAATGCAGTCTCGTGACTGCGCCTGCATCACCGTCTTCCTAGAAAAGATAGTAATGATATAGGCAATAGAAATGATTTTATCCAGGCAGTGACCAAGAAAGTATTATTGAAAGCTATTAGGAAAATGGATGACGAAAACTTGCACCTGCATGTCAAAACAAAAGTTTAATATCCATATAACAAGTCTCAGTTTTGAGATTAGACAAGAAAGCACAAGCATACTAATTATTACAAGTTTGCATCAAACAAAGTTTCTTCTTTTAAGTATGCACTTGAAGTTTCCCTTCTGCTTCCAGCATTCTATAAAGTCTTTTCATCAGCACAACCCGGCTGAGAGCAAAACAGAGACAGCGACAACTAAGTTATATTTCTGTTAACCTAGTTAACGTTGTAAGCAGGGGTATGGTTAGATGATGAGGCATATGAACTCCCAGCTGCATGCTTATCCTTTGCTACAACGCCAGCCTGCACATTGTTGCCATTTGAGTTGACGCCAGCATCATTAATATGCATGCTAGGAGCGGACGGATCTCTCATTGAAGGCAGAAGCATCAGCATTTCCACGACTTCACTCATCCGAGGTCTGGATTTTGCGTTCCTTCTAAGGCAGAGAAGAACAATCTCAGTGCACCTAAACGCTTCTTGGTTCGGGAATTGTCCTGTAAGACGAGGATCTATAATCCGATAAAAATTAGACCTATTTGCAAGATATGGTTTGGCCCATGTCACTAAATCTTCCCCATTTGGTGTATCCTTCGCCATGGCTTTTCGGCCAGTCAGTATTTCGAGGAAAACCACTCCAAAGCTATAGACATCACTTTTCATTGTCAGATGCCCTGCCAGAGTATAATAGCGTCAATAATGAGGTAATATACTGTACAACCATGTAGAGATTATCTTTCTTACGACGATAGCAATTCTATAGTTTTATATAAAATTGTTCCATATCTGGCATATTGCTGTTATATTATCATACTTGACATCCTTGAAGCATGAAGCCTTAAAACAGCAGAGACCAAACATGGATACGATTCTGGGATTACAGCCAAATAAATATGCACATTTTATGAGTGTCCTATATTTTCTACTGTATAATGAACTACTTACGAATAGAAGTGGAATTAATGACATAATGACAAACTTTAAGGCAATTATGAGCGTCTTATATTTGGTACTATAGATTTCAGCTCAATAATTATGAAAAATTTGTATGAAGGGCCAAAAGTAACCAGTACTTCATGTCACAGTACCTCAAGATATGCAAGTAAACATCTTCAGGCACTTCAAATCCCCAACC
>JACEIK010002109.1:214101-225044 GCA_018107945.1 Datura stramonium | reverse complement strand
TAGACTTAATTAAACTTTATCGAAAAAGTCTAAATCAACACTTGTGAAAGTTAATATCACACTTGAACTTGATAATTAGCTGAATTGGTCCATTCCCTGTTGGTTCGACATCCGGCTCTTAAAAAGGGCCACTGTATTACTTGTAAGACCACGTACACTTGCGTGTGCGCTCAGGCAGTCGTCAACAAGTTTTTGGCGCCGATGCTGCGCAGTCTAAACACAAGCACCCCAACATCTAGATAATATACAAAATGCAATAAGTCGTGTCATTATCGAGTGTATAGAGCAATTACAAGTGCATAGAGCAATTACCATCAACTAATTTCATGATTAACCAACAAAAGCTTGATTCAATCAAGTGCTCATGACTTAGGGTTGACTTTGGCTTAACTATGTGTTCATGCCAAGAAATTCGAATAAGAAAGGAAGAAAAACACTAAAACATACCTATTAATCTTAGTTGTGAAGAAGATAGGATGAATCTTTACTATCTAGGCGTGGCATGCTCAAGAGGGGAGAGGGAATGGGGGTTTTGTCGTGGAGGTAATGGGAGAAAATAGGGTTGAAGTGCTGATTTTGGGGTTAAAAGGAAGGGATTTTGGATGGGTCAACCCGGCTATTTAAGTAAACCCGTCACAAAATACACCTCAACGTGGCATGGAGGCTAATGCGGAGCATCAGCTCCGTGACGCGAAGCATCAGCTCAGTGCCACGGAGTGAACGCGCAGGCCCACTATTTCTTGGTCCTTATTTTTCCAAACACTTACCTTTGCACACACTTCCTTAAATTTTTTTTGGGCTCTGTACATCCTGAAAATCGTCCAAAAACACCAATGAGTTAGAACATAGTGGGTTGCCTCCCACCCAGCGTCGTAGTTTTAGTCGTCGCATGACTTTTTTTTTCAAAAGTAATTCCTAACTATTACATTACATTCAATGGTTGTCTCCCGTGCAGCGCCTGATTTACCATCGCGGCACGACCCAGCTCACGTTCATTCATCAGATAATGTGATAGACGTCTTCTCTCGATTTACGCCCTCACCCCAGTAGTGCTTACACCTCTGACCATTTACTAAGAATGTGGCACTTTTATCTCCCTTCCACAATTCAACTTCCCCATACGGGGTCATCCTTGCTACATCAAATGGTCTAGACCACTTAGATCTCAACTTTCCTGGGAATAACTTCAACCTGGAGTTGAATAGTAACACCATCTGTCCAGGCTCAAATATTTGAGGCACTACATGTTTGTCATGACACCTATTAGTTTTTTGTTTGTACAACTTAGCACTCTCATATGCATGCCAACAAAACTCATCCAACTCATACAATTGCAACAATCGATTTTTCCCAGCTAACTCGGGATCCATGTTCAGCTTCCACACAACCCAGTATGCCTGATGTTCAAGCTCCAGAGGTAAGTGATATGCCTTCCCATAAACTAACCGATAAGGTGAAGTCCCAATTGGCGTCTTATAAGAAGTTCTATACGCCCACAAAGCATTATCTAATTTGCTTGCCCAATCCTTTCATTGAGCATTTACAGTTTTCTGTAGAATCTGCTTGACTTCCCTGTTTGACACTTCTACCTGCCTGCTAGTAGCCACTTTATGCCGAACTCCATATTTATCCAACAAATTTTGAAACCAGGTATTAACAAAGTGTGAACCTCCATCGCTAATAATAGCTCGTGGTGTTCCAAATCTGGTAAAAATTTTCTTCTTCAAAAACTTGGCCACTACCTTGGTATCATTGGTGCGAAAAGCTGCGGCCTCAACCCATTTGGAAACATAATCTACTGCTACCAGAATATATTGATTACCAAATGATGGTGGAAAGGGCCCCATGAAATCTATCCCCCACACGTCGAATACCTCAACTTCCAAGATGTTATGCAATGGCATCTCATGTTTCCTGTTGATTGTCCCTATTCTCTGGCACTAGTCACAAGACTTGGCATATGCTGCTGCATCCTTGAATAACGTTGTCCAAAAAAAACCGGACTAGAGCACTTTATGAGTGGTGCGCTCTCCTCCATGATGACCTCCATACGGCGATGAATGACAACTTCTCAACACTTCAACTATCTGAACTTCATAGAATGCACCATCTCATCACTTGATCTAGTCCTTGCTTGAATAAATATGGCTCATCCCACATATAGTACCGGGACTCATGCTTCAGCTTCTTTATTTGTTGAGCGGTTGCCTCTGGTGGGTACACTCCACTTACTATCAGGTTTACTATATCTGCATACCAAGGAAGTTCTTCCTCATTCTGTGCCAAGAGTTGTTCATCAGGGAACTCTTCTCGGATGTGCCCAACCTCATTCACATGTGACATGTCCTCTAGTCGTGACAGGTGATCTGCTACCTGATTTTCATTGCCCTTCCTGTCTCAGATTTCCAAGTCAAACTCTTGCAATAATAATATCCACCTAATTAACCTGGGCTTTGCATCTTTCTTGTTGAATAAGTACCAGATTGCAGCATGATCCGCGTGTACCACAACCTTTGTCCCAACTAAATAGGACCTGAACTTGTCAAATGCATAAACAAGTGCCAGCATCTCCTTCTTTGTGACTGTATAGTTCGCCTGAGCAGCATCTAGCATTTTACTTGCATAGTATATGGAGTGAAAAATCTTTTCCCTCCTCTTCCCCAATACTGCACCCACAGCCACATCACTGGCATCACACATCAGCTCAAATGGGTGTTCCCAGTGAGGAGCAATGAGAATGGGAGCTTCCACTATCTTCTTCTTCAGCTCCCCAAATGCTTTAACACATTCCACGCCAAACTCAAAATTCACATCTTTTCCTAGTAGTCGGCACATTGGTCTAGAGATCTTTGAGAAATCACGAATGAACCGTCTATAAAACCCCGCAGGTCCCAAGAAACTGCGGACACCCTTAACCGATACTGGTGGTGGAAGCTTCTCAATCACCTCAGCCTTTGTGCAATCAACCTCCAAACCTCTTTGTGACACTTTGTGGCCAAGAACAATGCCTTCCTTGACTAAAAAGTGACACTTCTCCCAATTTAGCACCAGGTTTGTGTCTTCACACCTCTCTAAGACCCTGTCCAAATTATGAAAACAAACAACAAATGAGTTACAAAAAATAGAGAAATCATCCATAAATACCTCAACATAGTCTTCCACCATTTCATAAAATATAGCCATCATGCATCGCTTGAAAGTGGTTGGTGCATTGCATTACCCAAAGGGCATACGCTTGAAGGCGTATGTCCCATAGGGACAAGTAAATATGGTCTTCTCCTGATCTTCTAGGGATATATCTATTTGATTATAGCCAGAATAGCCGTCTAGAAAGCAATAATACTCCTGGCCTGCAAGTCTATCCAGCATTTGGTCGATAAATGGTATGGGATAGTGATCCTTACGAGTGGCCTCATTTAGTTTCCTATAATCCATGCAAATCCTCCAACCTGTGACTGTGTGAGTGGGAATCAACTCATTCTTCTCATTAGTGACAACTGTCATACCCCCTTTCTTAGGGACACATTGAACCGGGCTGATCCACTCACTGTCAGAGATCGGATATACCACTCCTGCATCTAGCCACTTAATCACCTCCTTCCTCACTACATCTTTCATTACCGGGTTCAACCTCCTTTGATGTTGCACAATTGGCTTAGATCCTTCCTCCATCAATATCTTGTGCATGCAGAAAGCTGGACTGATTCCACGGATGTTTGACATTTGCCATCCTATGGCTCTCTTTCGCCTTTTCAGAACCACTAACGCTTCTTGAACCTGTGAATCTGTTAGTTCTGCTGAAATAATGACCGACAATGTGTTAGCTTCTTCTAAAAATACATCTTGAAGGTGTGGAGGCAATGCTTTTAACTCCAATTTGGGTGCCTCATCTACTGATGGATTTGGTGGAGGCTCTAAGGACCGCTGCAAGGGATCGAACTCCTGCTTTCGAAAGAACATTTTAGCCTCATTCAAAGCTTGCACCATTTCATACGTTGCAATATCCCCTAACTGTTCATGTACCATCAATGCTCTTTCCAAGCGATCATTTGGGCTAATAAGCTGAAGTGCGGACTCTTGGTCAACAATAGTGATGGCTGATAGCTCTTCATAAATAGCCGGTAGCTTCATGGCTTTGTAGACATCAAATACTTCCACCTTATCATGGGCTTTCATGGTTAGATGCCTAGCAGCTACATCTATTAGAGCTTGTCCGGTTGCCAAAAAGGGACATCCAAAAATAAATGGGACTTTCGATTCTTGATCAAAATCAAGGATTATGAAATCTACCGGAAAAATAAGGGAGACCACTTGCACTAGCACATCCTCCACAATTCCATCTGGCCTCACCAATGAACGATCGGCTAGCTGCAAAATTACCGTGGTGGGTCTGGGACTACCCAAATCCAACTTCTTGAACACAGATGTAGGCATCAAGTTAATGCTCGCTCCTAGATGACATAAACCACGAGCTCTAATGGACTGCCCAATAGTTATCTAGATAGTAAAACTTCCCGGATCTTTGAGCTTTTTAGGCAATCTATCCTGTATCTGAGAGGTGCACTCCTCAGTAAGTGCAACCTGGCATATTCCGTTAGTCTGCTCTTGTTTTCCACGATATCCTTTATGTACTTGGAATACTTAGGAATTCCTTGCAAAACATCTATCAAAGGAAGATTAATGTGTACCTTCTTCAATACTTCCATAAATTTCTTGAAGCATGCTTCTTCCTTATGCTTCCTCAATATCTACGGGAATGGGGGTGGTGGTGGTGACTTTTCATTATCTATTGACTTTCCACTCCCCATCTCCTTATCATTCTCTTCAGCCTTCTCTGTTGTTTCAGCTTGGTGTACTGGCTTTTCAGGTACACACTCCTTTAGTTATTTTCCACTTCTGATGGTGACAACATTTACCTGCTTGGGATTGGTGTCTGAATCACTTGGCAACCCGCCCGAGGTCTGGTATTTTGTGCTTCATCTAACTATCCCAGCTGAATCTCCAAAGCCTTTGTAGCCAACTGTTGATTTTTCATGTCAGCTGTCGATTTTACTTGGTCAGCCTGCATTTGAGCTTGTTTGGCTATAATGGTCTTCAACATGTCCTCAATGTTGCTGGACTGAGTAGGTGCATTATTCCCTCTGAATTGAGGCTGGAAATTCTGATGAGCCCCTTGGTATCTGTGCAGACCCTGATTTGAACTTTTCCCTTGGTGACTATTACTACCCCAGGAAAAATTCGGATGGCTCCTCCAATTGGGGTTGTAATTGTTGTCATACTGCTGATTGTTGCCCCTTTGCACATTCCCAACAAAGTAAATTGTGTGTGGATTAGCACCACATGTATCAGCTGAGTGCTACCGCTACCACAAACTTCACACCATACTTGCTGGACTGCATTGAATGAAGCTTGTGACTGCCCCAAGCTCATGTTACTAAAATGAGTGTTAATTTGATTCTGTAATGCAGCTATCTGTGCAGCAATAGCTGTAAGTCCATCTACCTCTAAGACCCATGCCACTTTCTTCACCACACCTCGGATTGTGTCAGCATTCCATTATGGGTTACCTTGTGAAATATGGTTCAATAGTGTATACAGCTCCTCATACGTCTTTTCTAAAGCTTGACCCCCAGCTGCAGAATCTAATAGGATTTTGGTATGAGGTTCCAAGCCTTCTATAAATGTATGCACCAACACGTCATTTGACTGATGATGGTGAGGACAATCTCTCAACATTGACTTGAACCTCTCCCATGCTTGGTACAGGTTCTCACCATCTCTCTGTTTAAAACTTTGAATCTGACTTCTAAGCCTTGTTGTTTTCCCCGAAGGAAAGAATCTGATTAAGAATTTCTTTGCCAGATCATCCCATGTGGTAATAGAATTAGGTGGTTAAGCCTTTAACCACCTCTTTGCTTCCCCCATCAATGTAAACATAATCTGATGATACCCCCATGGGTATGTACGTGTCACTAATCTCCAGAAAATTTTGTAGATGCCGTTGTGGGTCTTCATGAGGGAGAACTGTGAATTGTCTGCTGGTATGTAGTAGCTGCACCATGTTCTATTTCAGCTCAAATCTACATCCTGGCTCCGGCCTGCGGATGCTAGAGGTCACATTATTTGCGTGTGGGATTGCCACCTCGCGTACTGGTCTTGCTACCATCACTTCAGGCACTAACTCTGCCTACCCAACTGGTGGATACTGTGGTTGTTCTAGAATTTCCCTCTGTAACAACTGCAACTTCCTCTCTAGAGCTTCTCTCCTTTGTAAATGAAACTATCTTTCCGGCTCCAAAAATGGGTCCACCAATTCCTTATTTCTTGCCAGCGTTCAGAAATTGCTCAATACCTGCAAGGGTAGCAGCTAAGGCCAAGTTGTTAACACTTGCACAAAACTTGCAAAAACTAACACTCAAAAAGTTCACCAATTTCATTAGTCCCCAGCAACGGTGCCAAAAACTTATTTTCGCCCTAACACACGCAAGTGTATGTGGTCGTACAAGTAATATAGTGGCTCTTTCAAGCCAGATATCGAACCCACAGGGACTGTAGCTTAGTGATTTTTCCTACTTTAGTAGTCATAATTACTTTATGCAAGTATGTAAAAAACAAAATGAATTAAAAGTTGACAAAGAGTAATATATAAAGTAACACTAAATGAATCTAAAGATGTTTATTTAAACAATACTAAGAACAGTCTAAGGTTAAGGCATGAAATGCAAGCATGTATAATTTATATTATTCTTCAGCTACCCTCTCTTTCAGGTTGATGGTTGGGAAAGATTAGAGTCTGACTCTGGTCTCTCAAACCTCTAGCCAATTACACCGTTATAAACCCTACAAATACACATTTTTGTGATGCAATAACTCATCCTAGGGCTAGTCAAAATAGTTCCCCTTGATAACTGAATATGACGTTGCAAGTATATTTCTATCCTGCACGCGAATCTTACCTCTAATTTACAGCAAAGATAAGAACATATTCCCCTATTCCAAGTCTACCCTAATAATTTTCCTTTTAGAGTCAAATTAGGATTATAAATTTACCTTAATGCTGGCCAAACATTAAAATAATGAAAATCAAGAATAGAAGAACAACCGTTCATAAGAGAAGAAAATTCAGCTGAAAACAATATGAAATTACACAATCATACAATTAGCCTCAACCTCAGAATGAGTTAATTTAGCCACACATTTGTTGATTAAACATCTTCAAACAAGTTTTAATCATGCCAACAATTAAAATTTAGAAGAAAAGATAAGAGAATGAACCCTAGAATGTTCTTCAGCTCAGCTGCTGCTTCCCACGTTCTTGCCAAAATATCCGATAATGAAAAATAAAAGTCTAAGTGTTCTATTTATATAGGTGTAAAATTTCACAGTGATAATCTAGCTCCGTGGCACGGAGCACATCGCGGTAAGATAGCTCCGTGACACGGAGCCAACACGGAGATGCACTAGAGCTGGAGTTGGGCTGGAATGCCTTCCTCCGTGGCACGGAGGCTAACGCGGAGATTCAGCTCTGTGCCACGGGGCTGTCATGGAACTTCACTGGAATGTGTCATATTTGGAAAATCCAAGATCCGTGGCATGGAGCTTAATGCGGCAAGTCTCCTCCGTGCCACGGGGCCATCGCGTAGCCTCACTTTTTTGCGCCTTCCCAATTTCAAAATTTCTTCCGCTACCCATGCACTTTGGCACGTTGTTCAACACGAACCATCCTTAACGTGATGGTGGTGAACTTTCAGCTCAATGTTAACGCTCTCCAAACATTTCCATATTCCCACTCGAAGTTTAACTCGCTCTTTCCGCTGACATCTTTGTCTTATCCACCTGCAAATAGTCACAACACCATTATTAACCCAAAAAAGAAAAACAACCATAATTACTCCAAACATGTGTGAATACAACAATATTATCCTTAGCTAGACTCCCCAAGGGTTAAAAATACAGAGTTTGTTCGTATAAATACGCCCAAGATCAGCCGAGAATGTTTTCCTCAGTTTATTTAGGGAGTCTCAATAGCAGAGAATGTCTCCCTTAGCAAGCTAGGGACTCTCAATAGTAGAGAATGTCTCCCATAGTCTATGATATCAGTTCAGCTCAACTCTATATAATTTCAGATTTTAGTTTAAATCAGTCTTAATAGAATCAAGTCTCAGTTATCAGTTGTTAGTCAGTACAACATTTGATATCAGATACAACTTTAGTTATCAGTATGCGTACAGTACAAGACCCTTATGTATTAGTTTGATTTTACTTTAGTAAATGTTTTTGAATAATAACTTCATGTCAATATATATGTATCTTAGACAGGGTTGTTGTATTTCAGTCAGTTATATGTTTAGTGATATACTTAGTTTACTTCCTTCCTGTATACTTTCATGTTTTTAATTTCTTTAAGCTTCCCGCATACTCAGTACATTCCATGTACTGACCGCTTACTTTATGTTCTATATTGTTTCATGATATAAATTCAAGTTTCCAGACTCAACCTCGCAGTTAGACACGCTCTACTTCCATCTCAGCTGATTGTGGTGAGTCCTCATCTCTCGAGGACGAGATCTATATTTTCCTATATCAGTTATATTTCAGTTTTCAGATTTTAGGAGTTAGCTGGGGGCTTGTCCCAGCAACTCACGAGCATAGTAGAATCTTTTAGGCTTTTATAAATAGATTCATCTTGTGTTTAAGAGTTTTATTAGATTTTGTTCTTTTAGATTTGATTTGACTCTATTAGTTAGCTTTCGATCAGTTATGCTCTTGTTAGTTGTTATTCTGCCAGTGTTATGCTATGATCATGCCATGGGTTGACTTGGAGCCTCTGGGGGTTTCTTGTCCCGTGTCTCAATCTGAGCCTATGTTCAGGTCATGATAAACTTGGTATCAGAGCAAAGGTTTAGAGTGTCCTAGGGTGTTTGAAAGCCGTTATGTAGAGTCTTTTTCATGGGTGTGAAGCGTGCCATACTTTTGACGAAAAGTCTACGAGATGTTTTAGGAATGTTCCCTTTTCTTCATGATTCTTATCGTGCGTAGAGTTTTAAAGTCTAACAGTTCCTCTCCTGACTCGTGCTTTACGCACTCACAAATAATGCCTCCTAGATAAGAAAATTGAAAGAAATGGTAATGGGCACCAGCAAGCCCCACTAGCCCCTGTGAACCCGATGAAAGAACATTTTACTCATGCCAAGTTCAGGGAAGCCTTTCACATGTTGGCGCAGGCTATGAACGCCTAGATTAATGAGAAGGCGATGGCTCATGTTCCCTTGAATGGGAACATAGCGGTGGCTAGGGTAAGAGACTTTCTCAACATGAACCCACCCAAATTCTTGGGGTCAAAGCTGGACAAGGACCCATATGAGTTCTTAGAGGAGATTCAGAAGATCATCCGAATCCTGGGGGTGCCAGGAACGGAGAGGCAGACTTAGCCTCCTACTAGCTGAAAAGAGTTGCTCACATATGGTTTTTTCAGTGGAGAGATAGTCGGGGAGTTGGAGCAGCCCCTGTAAGTTGGAATGAATTTATGACCGTGTTCCTGGATAGATTTTCTTTCCTAGAGAGTTGAGGGAGGCAAAGGCAGCAGAGTTCATCAACTTGAGGTAGAACAACATGACTGTCCAGGTGTATGCATTGGAGTTTACCGGTTGTCCAAGTATGCACCGGAGATGGTAGCCGACCAGAGGGCTTGTGTGAGCAAGTTCATGAACGGAGTGGCAGACTCCTTGGTCAAAGAGTGCAAGACAGCCATGTTGCACAAGGACATGGACTTTCCATGTTTGGTGATATACGCCCAACAAATAAAGGTAGAATAGGTGAAGGAATAAGAGTGAGAGGCCAAGAGGGATAGGATAGGAGATTTAGAGTTCTCCCCTCAAAGGCCGAGTGGTGGACACCACTCATGCTCCTAGCAGAGATCATCAGCCCCAGCACCTTCGACAACCAGTGTTCCGTACAGACCTAGGTTAAGGGAGATTACCTATCCAGCTTGTAAGAGCTATGGGAAGCACCATTTGGGAGAATGCATGGCTGGCTTACTGCTTGTTTTTGGTGCGGCAAGTTGGGTCAGAAGCACCGATATTACGCAGTAGCTAAGCAGGGAGAGAGTAAGGGCCTAGACACCTCTTCAGTAGCTCTGATAACCCGCCCATTTCAGTAAGGTACATCATCTAGCATAGGTGGCGGATAGTGTCAAAACTGCTCCTACGCCTTGTCAACACATTAGGATAAGGGCAAGTCAGCAGAAGTAGTCACAAGTATGTTATGAATTTCTCATGCTACTCTTTGCATGTTGCTAGACCCAGAACCCCAGTCTTGAATAAGAAGCTCTTGTGATGTTTGTTGAGAAGATACTGTCAATGTATGGTGTGAAATAGCTGTGAGTATGAGGGTTGTAGTTAATGTTAGAGGGGGAGGAGGAGTCAAGAGTTAGTGGTGTAGCCCCAACCTTAATAAAGATTCAGGAGCCTTAGAATGATGGCTTAAAGCTAAGGGGGAGATGGTAAACCTGTGAGACAAGTCGAATCTTGAGTATGCTAGTAGGGGAGTTCCAGCCCTAATAGTTACGGTATGCCAATCCCTTCAGGTTCAGATAATTCCTCATGTTTCAGTTGAATCTACGCTTTATCTATTCCCATGTGCAGACTTCCAGAATTTCTAGATATCCACTCCAGACAGCGATTCCAGTCTTACTCTATGAATCTTTAAGGCTCATTTTCATGTTATGAACTAGCTATGTGTGTTAACTCATGTCTTCCAGTATGTTCAACTCGAACTCAGTCTTTAGAACTTGCTTTAGTAGCTCAGTAGATAAGGCTACCTCATGTATGCTGATGCCCCGCCTCGCAAGTGTACGGGTCGTGCAAGTAATATAGTGGCTCTTTTTAAGAACCGGAATGTCGAACCCACAGGGACTGGACCAATTCAGCTAACTATCAAGCTTC